>JAOTOL010001579.1:600000-755000 GCA_034440575.1 Imbricaverruca yamaguchii
CATGCAGCTTGGGTGTGCTCAGCAGACTGTTAGCACTGAAGACCAACTCACGGCTTTAGTGTCCACATCTGAATGGATGGCGACGGTGGTGATGCCCATCTTGCGTGCGGTACGGATAACGCGCACGGCAATCTCGCCGCGGTTGGCGATAAGGATCTTGTCGAACGTCGGCTCGCTCGGGTCGATCGGGTCGGTGGTGTAGATGCCATCGTATCCGCGACTCGCCGATGCAGATGACTGGTGAGAGAAATGATGTCTGTCAGTGCCTAGAATGGAATATGTTAATAAGATCTATCATATCAAGAGCTGTCCTGGTAGCCCAGTTGGTTAGAGTGCAGGCCAGCACTCATCTCCCCTGTCCTCGCAAGAGAGGGTTCGAGTTGCTCCGTGTGCTCACATTTAGCCCCTGGCTGCGAGGATCAGTTGGCAGCTGACCGATAAGGCCAGCGACATGCCGGGGGAGGGTGGTGGAGGCAGTGTCAGTGCAGTAACAGCACGTCAAACCTTTAGTCCAAATTCTGCCATTGAACTGGAATTCATGGATTGGATGGTGGGGCCAGGGTCTTAACTGAACTGAATAAATAGTTTATGAAATAATAGAACAATATTATTGTATGAGCAAACTGTTAGATACAAGATACACTCCATTGCTGCATTCTTTTGTGTTTTCAAATGACATGAGCCTAAAAGGGGAAATGAAGTGTTTGTCTAGTGCTTTAAATATGGAAAATTGGGTACAAGATATGGACATAGGAGATACCTTTGTCAATAGTGACCATAGCATCATAGCATGCTTTGCCTTAGATTTTGGAAATGTACAAAACAGTAAGATTTTGGTTCCAAATTTGTCAAAGGGAATTGCAATAACCTTAGGATATTCTGGGGTGAAATTCACTCAGAAGTATAATTGATAAGTGATGCTCTAATGAAATGCTGAGAATGCTAAAAGGTAAACTGTTTGAAGGTTATGCTGGATGTATTATCAATAGGTGCTTTAACACTCGCAAGTCCGGCGGTCCGCGCCAACTTCGCATGTCTGGAGGGGGGCAGATGTCTGCCCCCCTAAGATATCTGGAACTATGCTAGCTAGCAACAAACGGAAAATGGTGTTGGATAGCTGGTGACGAGCTCTATCAAGTGTTTCAGTATTTTTTTTCACTCAGGTCAACATTCAGGTCACTGGGCCATCATAGGTTAAATTCAACCAGATCAGGTGGGACTTAGATATTGACACATATCCCAGGACCTGTAACAGATAGAAACAAATGGCGAACGCTATTCGACAGTCCTTGAAATGTGCTACCGACAATAGGTGGTGTAATTTAAGGGCAGAGCCAACAGAGGGACCACCAGTGCTCTAACTCCAACTGCAGTCTGCAGCTTTATGCTTTTTGCTGCATAACCATTTCAATGTCATATTGGGGTGAAAGGGAATTCACTATTGGAGGGGCAAAATTGAATGTGGCTCAAATATGCCCCCCTGAGGATGTACAAAATGACACCCATATTTACCAATATATATCATAAATAACCTTTGAACATGTCACTGAAGAAGAATGACTTATGCATATTTCACATGACTAGAACAGAAAAAAATGTTTCTCAGCTAAGAACAGGCACTCAAAATGATTGGAATAGCTGAGAAGTCATGAAAAGTCATGAAGGAAGTCATGAAAAAATGAATGTAACCTATGTGCTTACTTAGAACTTAGGCTTACAAAGACATCATAAAGAAAAAAAAAAAAAAAAACATTTCTTCCCTTAAACTTCCCCCCAAAACCAAAAAAAAAAATTTAAAAAAATAATTTTACCTTGTTCTGTGTGGTTAACTTTAATTTTGAATTTATGACCTCTAATTTCACCTTTTTTGTTAAATTCAAAAAATTTCCCCAAGATCCCCCCCCCCCAAACCATTAAAAAATTTAAAAACCTAAAAAAAATCTCCCCCCCCTCTTTTTTAAAAAAAAAAAAAAATAAATTTTTTTTTTTTTTTTTTTTTAAAAGCCAGTTTTTTTTTTTAAAAAACTTTTTTTTTTCCCTTTTTTTTTTTTCTAAAACCAAAAAACTTTTTTTTTAAAAAAAAACAAAAACTTGTATGAAATATTAAAAAAAACCCCTCATATAAAAAAAAAAAAAATTTTTATTATTTTTTTCTTTTTTTTTATATAAATATTTTTTTTTTTTTAACTTTTAAATTTTTTTTTTTTCTTTTTTTTTTTTTTTTTTTTTTTTTTTTTTTTCTTTTTTTTTTTTTTAAAAAAAAATTTTTTTTTTTAGTCACTGATAGACTTGGCCACCCATCAAGTATGGCCCTAGCTGACCCTGGGGACTCCACTGAACATTTTGCCATGATGACTTTGTACCATTTACATACTTGCTGTTATCTGAAGCCACAACTTATCCATTTTAGATGCTACCTGATACCATGGGACTGAAGCTGTATCATTAACCTTTATGGGTACCTTGTCAAAGGCCTTACTAAAGTCAAGAATGCTACATCAACCTGATTTCCTGATCAAATTGTTCTGTGGCAAGTTAAAAGTCCAAGAGGTTTGTGAGACACGATCGTCCTTTTCTAAACCCATGTTGAGTATTTTGAATCAATCTGCTACCTTCCAATAACTAACTATTATATTCTTGATAATTGATTTGAGTACCTTGCATACTAGGGATGTGAGACTTATTGGCCTATAGTTTTCAACTTTCCCTCTTTCTCCTTTCTTGAAAATAGGAACTACATTTGCCCTTTTCCAATCGGTTGGAATTTCATTATGTGAAACTGATCTACAAAATATTATACTAAGTGGAAATGCCAGTTCCTTTTCAGTTTCCCGCAACACCCTAGCATAAATTTCATCAGTCCTGCTGCCTTATTTTGCTTTATTTTCCTGATATGATTGTAAACAACATCACTATCAATGAAATCAATATCATTTGTCAGATCCCATGTCACTATAGTGTATGGTCGGCAGATTGGTCATATCTTCCAATGTAAACACTGATTTGAACTGCTTGCTCAGCTCCTCAACCATCTCACTATCCTCACCCAATGTAGTCCTGTTTACTTCCAGTGGACCAATTGTGCTAGAAACTTTACTCAGCTTGTAGAAACTAAAGAACTTTTTACTGTCCCCATTACAGTTTCTAGCTAAATCCAGTTCTTTTGCTCGCTTTGCTGCTCTGGTTTTTGCTTCACAGTGTCTCTAGCTTTTCGATACGCCTTTAGATTAACAACATTTGAGGCTTCTTTAAAAACCCTAAATGCATTTTCTTTCCTTTTTTTCTTTTTTTTTTTTTTTTTTAACCACCCCCCCTTTCTTCCCCTTTTTTTCTATCAGTATACCAGAGAGGGCAGCACAAGGCCACTATACTTATCAGTGAACTAGATATATCAGAATAGTGAAAAATCATATTTCATTAGATATGCAGGTATGAATTTCCATAGGTACTAACTCAAGTATAGGAGTTTAGGTTTCATTGCAGTTTAAGGTAACCACAGGACAAATTTTATTTGCATTTTACCTCCATCAAGTATACAAAAGGGCTAAGTTTCATCAAGTCAGGTTAGCTTAGGCTTTTGTCATAATTATATCTTTCCAAATTTTTTTCTATTCAAAATAGTTCAGACTAAATAAGGTTAGGTTTATGTTTTATTAGGTATAAATATTAGGAAAAAACTGTTTGGAAATTTTCCAATTAAAAATTCCTTTCTTGCATGGAAGATTACGGAAGGTCGTGTTACACCTATCTTTCTTTGGACATTATCAAAAACTATTATCATAAACACCTATTATCATAAACTGCAAATTTACCAGTGATTAAGTGTTATTTGATTGAAATGATTCAGTTTGCACACATCAAGGTGCAGGATAGTGAAGTGCGAACAGATCTTCGCCCACAAGGCAATGGCTCATGCTTAACCTAGATGGTCCCTTTGAATCTTATTAAGTCTGAACACATCATAACATGAATTTGTATAACTGGGAATAACGACAATAAAAAGCCGGCACCGGTGACGCAGCACAACAGACAACCATACGAAACACAATAAGGGAATAAATGCTCAAGTACAACAATGCTGAAAAATAGGTTCCTCTTTCAACCAGCTACGTACATAATTCTTGACATAACCCTGCAATTTCAAAAATAACTGCAAATTCCTTTCTCGACAGCAACGGAACATCCCGGTCGCAATGGAGGTCGCCATCTTTGTACAGATCAGGAATGTTGTGATTATGTTGTTCATTGTCAGAAAATCTTATTGTTGCTCTGACTTATAGGAATTTAGTTGGCTGCCTTTTATTAATGTACAAAAAATCACCTGAGAATGTATTTGTGAGGAACATTAATCGTTGTATTGTTCACCGTTACACAAATATCCTTGGTCGACTCACTTCGTTGCCATTATGCTGAGCTCGAGGAGAGGACCAGCTTACTGGCGAATCTAGCCAATCAGTTTGAGGGAATAGTTTTCTCCGCCGCCCTGGCTCATACTCCTTATCCATAGTGCAATGACATAGACAAAGAGGGGAAGGGGGCAGTCGCCCCCTGGAGGTACCGGGGGGCCCGCAGGGCTCCTCAATGCGTAGGTACATGGGGTCCCCTGGGCCGACGTGCAGGGCCCATGGGCCGACGTGCTGGGCCCATGGGCCGACGTGCAGGGACCATGGGCCGACGTGCAGGATCAATTGGCCATCGTATGTGGCACCTGGACCGACAAAAGGGGCCCGGGCTGACGGAAAGGGTCCCGGCCGATGAAGAGCCCGAGCCAACGGAGACTTCCCTTAGGAAGATGTTGAAGGCCCTTGCCTAGGCTGACGGCTAGGCTTCTAGGTTGTCGGAATGGGCTCCGGATAACTGAAAGGCCCATGCGCTGACTGAGAGGGCAGAAGCCAATGTGAAGCGTCCCTGGGCTCTCGACAGGGCACAACTCGAGAAAGAGCCCCTGACCTGATGGACAGGGTCCAAGGGTTTGAAAATGGACCTGCAGCTTCTCCAAAAATGCCCTGGGTCGTCAAATCGAAAATGCCTGCCGGCTAAAGGGCTCCTAAGACGATGGAGGTAGTCTTAGTTGTCGTAGGGGACCTAGGGCCGTCAGAAAGGGCCCTTTGGCCGACGGATGGGGCGCAAGCCGTGCAAGGGCTCCTAACCTGATGGAGTGTACCCATGCTGTTGAAAGAGGGCCTCCGGTCTAACAGAGTCTGGATCGGTAAGAAGGGTCCCTGCGCCGACGGAGAGGACACTACCCACGAGAGGACCCCCGGTTCGTCGGAGAGAACCCAGAGCCGATGTGAAGGGCCCATGGGCCAACTGGGCCAGATCCGCACAGTGGTAGAGAAGCCCAAGCTTTTTAAGAGGGTACTCCGGACGGACGGAAAGTGTCCTGAGCCATGAAAGAGGGGCCCTGAGGCGATGGATGGGCCCGGGCCGGACGTGCAGAGCCACTGGATCGGCTTTGGCTCACGCTGATGAAGATGGGCTCAGAGCTGACAACGGGACTAAGTCCGATATAGAGGCCCCCGAGCTACGGTGAGGTTCCGGGCTGAAGTGAATTGTTCCCGGTGCTACGCAAAGGGCTTCTGAACCACTTACCATTTACCTGAACCTCCGGGACCAAAAGTGGTGCTAAAAATTAAAAAGTAATGGCATGTTCAAAGTACTGCTAAAATATAATGGTACGTCCAAGGGATAAAAGGGCGCCCGCCCTCCTAGCGAGTCTGATATGGCCCTCTAAGGCGACTGCCCTGAGGGGCAGAGATATAGCCGAGGAACGATTTAAATGCATCTGACAGATTGTATGGAAAGAACCTTTGAGACCTGAAAATGTTCACCCTGAGGGCTAGCAAGGGCCGTGAAAACAAGAGAGGGCCTGCCCGAGAGCTGGAATGCCAATACCAGCTGTAAAGAGTAGTGTAAGGAGGCTTACATTCTTTCGATACCGAAGTTTCGATATATTTCTACCCGACAGAGCCGCAAGACTAGGAGCCAGATCCCGACCACCAGCTCCGCCTCATTCCATGACATGTGTGTTTTTTAATAAGCCCAGCCGAATCCGATCCCCAGTATGTGTCCAGATCAAAGGCCAGATAATCTGAAACAACAAGACGCGAACCAGAGTAATCACCTCGCACCCCACCCAGCTGTCCAAAAGATGTGTTGAAGACAAGCCGGTCCAGATCAGCAGAAGAGGGCACGTCGGTCGACCGTGAGATCAGCGACCCCGGTTAAAGTTCTAGCTCACAGCCAGCCCGGGAAAAATTCCCGCTCCAGCAGAACGTCATCAAGACACACATGGCCCAATGAAAAATGTTGCACTCAGAAACGAAGGGGGGGGGGGCGGACCATGAGGGAGTAAAAAAAAACGAGCGGACTGACGGGAGGACTCTCAGACCCCGACGGACGGAATGAGGACTGGGAGGAACAAGGATCGACACTGGGAGCAGCGACTCGGCGGACGGAGCTGCAGTGACGTGCGGCCGACTGGCGACCAACATCTGCCATGTGAGTGCCGTCCGTCTGCAACGCCTTCTTCCTTCTTCCAAACCTTACCGGCCCGACCTCATTTCAATGTCGGCGATTTCCTCCTCAACCTCATTCACTCTGCTGAAAGGAGCGACTCGTCTTATGGGGGGAGGCACCAAATATGATAATTTTGAGGTGATGTGTGGGGGATGAATACGTGCGAAACGGCCGGTGGCGCCGACTTCGCCTAGTAAAGAAGGGTCGGTTATGGATGTGATGGGCGGACGGAGTATGCGAGTGCCCGTAGCGTTTACCGGTCCGGCTTGTGCACGGTGTATATACATGTAAATATATTACCCTTGAGGATAGAAATGTTTGAGCGCACCAGCAGAGACAAGGAGTAGCTGCTCAGTATTTCAGAGACATGATTAGCGGTGAAAAGGAATATTTGCGAGAAAAAAACAATGGAGCATAGCTTGGGCTAACGATCAGGGATAATAGGCACATATCGGTTCCTAAAATCTGTCACGTAGGACCTAGGGTAGATCGGCCGTGATAAATGGCAACCGCTCGGCCCTAGAGCACGCATGTTGAGAACTATGCGTGCAACATCCGTCACGTGTAATCCCTACCTTCCTCGGTAGCATCCGTCACGTGACGTAATCCCTACCCTAGGGATTACGTCACGTGTAGTCCCTAGGGTCGTGCAATCCCTACCTTCCTCTCCTCGCCCAATGCCCTCGACCCTTGCATTAGAGGCATTCCATGGTAACTCAACCGGCGGGTGTCGTCCGACCATTTTTTTATTTTCTTGAAAAGTTGTGCACGGGGCTTTCAAGGGCGAACAATTCATTTATGGTGAGAAAAAAATCCCCCAAAAATACTTCCAAAGATAGTCTTAGCAAATTTCCCAAGGTCAGTGAAGAGGCCCAACTTTGATGACCCATAACTCCGAGGCTAAGGGACCTATTTCATTGAACGTTTTTTTTGGGTTGAATTGAGCCATTCATCAAGGAACAAGTTGGCCATCTCGGATTTTCGATTTTCAATTTATTAGGTCACGCGACCTCGTGACCTATCTTTTGCGGCGTGACCTTGACCTTTTGGCTCCTGAAATTATGACTTTCGTCTGATGACGATTTGAGTCCCATTCAGGCCATTTGAAATAAATAAAAAAAAACGTGGGGTTTGACCTGTAAAAAGTACTATTGGGCATCGCAATGCTGACACACCAAGTTGGTTGGGCCCCCTGTCCGTCGATAACTTCGCATCTATTTGGCATACGGTTTCGAAATTGTCCAAAGTGGCTCCCGACGACGAAACCTGTCAGTTGGTTCTCGTTATACTGCCATCGGGTCATAAGGTGACATTGACATTAGGTGTTCAAGGTATTTGTATCTGCGATCACGAATTTATTTCTGGCTAAAACTGTATCCATAAATGAGCTAAACAGCTGAGCTCAATGCTATTGTGTTCGCCACATCGAGACGGTTACGGTGATACGTGGGATGACCCAGCTGGATCAAGTTAGGTCACATGACCTGAGGTCAGTCACCGATACAATTACAGGTGATTGTTAACATATACATATACCCATCGATAGAACAACACGACGCACCAACATATCACTTCAACACTTTGACATGTTTGACGATCTTGTGTTCTTGTACTAATTGCATGATTATACTAAAATGGCAGGTGCCTATTGACATATTCCTATCGATAGAATACGACTCCAGCGCACCAACATGTCACTTCAACACCTTGACATGCTTGCCAGTCTTGTCTTCTGAGAGGACGTGGATTCGCATTATTGTCTGACTCAACCTGTGGTCTTTTCTTGCTCCCTTGATCGTCATGGCTTTGGTGAAGCGGCCATTCAGCTCCCGCTCAGCCTTCTGCACTTCCTCTTTTGTGATATAGACAAAGTTGATCTTTGTCACAAGCTGCCCGGCGAGAAATCGATACATGTCCTCTGGTGTGAGGATTTGATTTTTTTTTACCGGGCACCGCAGGCTCTCGAGGTACGTGGCGCGTATCACGGTGCCGCCTATACCATCGCATGCTCCCTTCCCGTGGGACGTGGCGAAAAAGTGCCACTCATATGCTACACCGGGGAATCCGATGTTATGATAGCACACATTCGAGAAGCTCTACTTGTTTTTGTATTTCGCAGCTCATCCGTGCGTGAAGTAATGAATTTTCATGAGCCCGGGAACCTCTTCCTTTATTGCTGGTACCAGTTGGCGCAGGAAGACGTGCAGCGATAGTTGTATGTTTTGTGGCGTCAGATATCACGCAGAAACTCTGGTGTCGCTGCTCTTCGTCTTGGCGCCAGTACACCACGAACGGGTGCACGGTGCTCTGCGATGTGTCCCAGTGAAAACCTTAGGCAGCATCCTGCACCACGAAGGGCAGCATCAAGTAAGAAGTTCTCGGTAAAGTCTCCTTTGACAATAACTTCGCCATCTTTAACGGTCTCTTTCAGATGCTCGAAGCGCGTTGACTAAGTCTTCGCCTCGAAGTGATGACTTGTCGACTTCACTATGGCGGAGCTCAGTGTCTCGATGCACTCGCCCTAACTTGCGACGATTTCTTGGAGCGTGTAGCGGTCAGTGCTGTCCCACCGCTTGTAGTGGACCTCATCCTCACTGTCAACGTCGTCATTGTCTCGCTCTTCGACTAGTATGTTCAACATGCTCATCACACCTTCCTCGCCGGGACACTCATCACACTCACCCATGTTCACAGCACCCAGGAGAAGTGCAGGGTTTTGATGGTACGTACACACACATACTGTGTGCGTACCACTCGCGCCCGCCAGCACACAGTGCTTTGGACGGAGTGCAGCGAAGAACGAAACCCGGATGTCAGGGGTTTTCTCGTCGGATCTGTAGAGGTGGTAGATTTCCCAGAGGTTTCCAAGGATGAGCCTCTTCTGTACCTTCATCTTTGCATCATTCGAATCCCGAGTCGTGATGCAGTCTTTCTTCCCGAGACACATCCGGCTTACCTCATCTTTGACTTTGACCTCAATACCGTCGCGTCGCGCTGTGCAAGTCGTCGTGCCATGCCCCATGACATGAAATAATACTCAGTTATTCTTGTTCCTATGCGGCGTAGGGGTAACCACCATCAATAGCGACAACTTTATCTCATTGGAAGATTCATCCAACAACACCATAGACATTACATCGGCATACTACAACAGAATCTTGAGCAAGCCATGGACATAGAAGACAACATTGGCATGCCCTGGCCCAGTTGGATCAAATCGATAACCTGGCCAGTTCACGTGACTCAACTTGACTTATCGGGCATCATGTCATGTATCACTGTAACCGTCTCGACGTGACGGACACAAATGTGTTGAGTTCAGCTCTTTTGCTCAATTGGGGGCAAAGTTATAGCCATAAACGTGTTCGTGACCTCAGATGACCTTAAACGCCCAATGTCATG
The DNA here is from genome assembly GCA_034440575.1 of Imbricaverruca yamaguchii. NCBI lineage: Eukaryota > Metazoa > Arthropoda > Thecostraca > Neoverrucidae > Imbricaverruca > Imbricaverruca yamaguchii. Next base: position 609,922 of record JAOTOL010001579.1, read on the forward strand.
TGACTTTGGGGCCTGATGTCAGTGTAGCAGAAACCAACTGACAGGTTTCGTCATCAGGGGCCACCGTCGACCATTTCGACATCGTATGCCAACTAGATGCGAAGTTATCGGCGGGCAGGGGTCCCAAACAGCGTGCTGTGTCAACATTGCGAGCCCCAAAAGTGCTTTTTGCAGGTCGAACCCCATGCTTTTTTATTCATATATATATATATATATATATATATATATATATATATATATATATATATATATATATATATATATATGAAAAGGCATGAATGGGGCTCAAATGCTCATCACACGAAAGTTTTAATTTCGGAATCCAAAAGGTCAAGGTCACGCCGCAAAAGATAGGTCACGGAATCACGTGATCTAATAAATAGAAAATAGAAAATCCGAGATAGCCAACTTGTTCCTTGATTCATTCCAATTCAACGACAAAAAAAAAGTTTAACGAAATAGCTCTTTGAGCCTTGGAGTTATGTGTCGTCAAAATTAGGCCTCCTCACTGACCTTGGGAAATTTGCAGACTGTATCTTGGGAAATATTTTGTGGGATTTTTTTTTGTTCACCATAAATGAATTGTTCGCCCTTGAAAGCCCCGGTACACAACGTTTCAAGAAAATCAAAAATGGTTGGACGGCAAATTGGAAAACTTTCCGTTGAGTTACTATGGAATGCCTCATTACCAGGAGTTAAAACAATAACATTATAGTCAAACTACCCGCCGTGGTGCAGACTAGTTCAAAATAAAAAACTGTAGAGATGTCTTCCAGCTGTGCGTTCAGTCGCGTAATTTTTATGATGAACTAAATAGCATTTAGGTAAAAATACCGATGGTTGAGTACCAACAGCAATCAGCAACCCACCGTGGAGCTAAACGTAAATCGATGACTTCAGGAATACGAACCTCCTGAACCGATCACTCGTAGTACACACCTAGGCGACCATGTGGACAGAGGGAGGGATTTGCGTCCATTAACTGAAATGGCGTGCAGTGCCTCGGAGGCTGAGGGGTGCGCGTCGCGCTTTTCGCTCGTATCGAATCACCAACAGCCGACAGATAGACGTGAACAGTACCGTGTGTATTCTCCCGACACGACAAGATATGACTCTCACGTGATGTTTGGATATTTGCCTAAATTAATTTTATATACGAAGTAAATTTAAAAGCGAGGCAGACAACCTGCGATCCGCCCTCCCATGGACTGAATGCTATTGAGTAATGGTAGTGAGAGCTAAAGCCAGCCTAAATTATCTAGAGTATTGATGTTGTGATACCTAATCTGCATGTGGAAAATGTCTAATTGCGAGAGGGAGCGATGAACATACACTTCAGAGGAATTAGTGCACAGTACCCAATACCGTCAACTTTCATCCCTTCTGTGTTTATTATTTTGACATTCTATCCATTTGACTTCCCGTCTATTCGACTCATCGTTCCGAATTTTAGCCCGTCGGATTTTTTCCATTTGACGTTTATCCCTTCGACTGTTTTTACATTTGGCTTTTATCACTTCTAATTTCCTGCTTCGACTTTTTGCCCTTTCGACTTTTTGGCTGTTTGACTTCTATCGCTTTGGCTTTTATTCTTTTGATGTTTTGTCACCCCTAGCAAAAAGCTCAGGGGTGACATAGGGCCCCTTTGCGACAACCCGCAGGTATGTAAGCTGGTTAAAAGTGAAAAGTGGCCCTCACATACCAGACATTCGTCCAGGTGAACTACTAATGGGCGTGTTATTCCCGATTCATTTGAAGCACTGACTACACTAGAGCGTCTCCTCGGGAAGGGGGCAGTTCCGATGACTGAGCTACCAGCAGAGCGCGTCTGTATAATTAAGGAAGGAGCCTGCCATCAACTGATGGCCAATGGGGCCGTCATCATGACAAATAGAGGCTGTGATGGAGTACACCATGGCCCACACTGAGTTCAATGTCAGGTATGGTCGCAAGGCAAAGAGGTTTTGAATGTTTTTTTTCTTCAAAAAGTGGTTCTTGAGATCGACGATAGTGTGAAGCTGTCTGCCCAGATCGTGAAAGTGGTACAGGAGATAGTATACCTCTGCGAGCAAACGCTGAACAGTACCGGATACGATGGTGCACTTTTGCCTAACTGATGCATGTAAACAGAAGATCACCATATTTGTTTTTTAAGCTGCCTTGTCAACGATCCGTTTGACCGTGGCTCGTATGGTGGTGTGTCTGACGTGCTAAAGCAGAACAAATATACTTCGCTTATTTGGAAGAATCATTGTGGAAGTCGTATGCGTTCAGCGCTCATCTGGTGGTGCGTTATCACGTGATGAGGCAGAATACATCCCTTGCTTAGTTTGTAACATGACTTGACGACATTTCAGCCGGCCGGCGCTATTGGATGGTGGTTTATGAATATGACTGATTCCATGCACATGGTGAGAGAGCGGATCGTAAAAACATGCTTTGCAATAATGCTTCACCCAATTGCATTTTGATAACGCTTCATTCGTGGTGTGTGTTGCGGCGCTGCTTGTGTGTGCTCATTTGTGATGCACGTCAAGGTATACCTTTTTGTAACGTGATGACAAGTAAAATATTGTTCATGTCGGTTTATCATTGTCATTGGACACTTGTTGGTTTGTTGTGAATAATCGTTTGGATGCTGGTGGGGTTTTCGGTTACGAACCGCCTTTTGTATATTTTTTCGCGTACTTTTATCCCGACATGAAGGTCTGAACGATAGTGTTTAAACACACGCGAAATGAATTCATTTTGAGACTGTGGTGCAATACACAAAACTGGTTTATTTTGAACAAATGTCCCGAGTAGTCATACCCTAAATTATGGGTGGCTAAACACTAGGAAGCAGTGCAAGCAAGCAATGCCACGGGGTAAATGAATCAACATCGGGTGAACATAAATTAACATGGGACAACTAAAAGATATCACCGGATAAATAAACATAAGCATTGACGAACGAACGCCACCTACTGAGCAAGTGGAAGCTAATAATCGCATAAATCTACTTGAACGGACTGGGAAATTAACACGCTTAAATGGTTCGTTTTGGACTGACCAAAAACACCGAATAGCGTTTGTATTTTTATGTGTGTAAATCTAGCAAGTAATTTTGAGACTCACCACGCATCAGTCCAAATCTCCGGCGCGTGAAGCGCACCGAAACACCCTCTGGTTCGTTCTTAGTAAAATGCCCCCTTAGCAAAATCCTTGCTGCAGCACTGGGGTCAACCCTTGTCATGAACAGCTTCCTATTAGACCATGATTGACCGTAACGGAAAACAGATTTAAGCAATTGTTTCCATGGAGATGAGCAATTAGTTTCACCAGTCCGTAGCGCGTTTTAGATAAGGGTAGATATTTTCATAATGGAAAAAAACATCTGGGCGTTAACCGCGCCGAAAGTTTTCTCTATTTCATTACACTTTTTGGCTCCCCATCACCTAGGAAAATCCTGGCTGCGCCACTTCCCACTGCCATTTAATATCAGGTCGTCTAGCCCTCCTATGCAGCTATCGTTGTACGCCTCAGACCAATGACATTGAGCATCTCTGCTGAATTGTTCATTGCGCTTAACCAATACAGAATCCCAATGTAGGGCCACGCCATCAGTAATGCTTGGCGACAGTTTTGAGAAACGATTCTCTATATCTTTTAGATCTCCTTTTAGCACGTACGAAATCAGCCTAACTATTACGGTACATTTAGGCCGTCTGGGGTTTACCCGCACACACTGGCACAACATGCGTGGTGCTTTCATCAGTGCACGGGAGGAATTTTGTACTTCCTATATATCCTTCGTCTGTTTCTGCGGTATCCAGAACTGTGATGTTTTCACAGTGGAATAAGGGGTGCGAAAAAGGTGTGAAAGAATCTACTATGCGAATAAGGTGTGAAAGATTCCGTTGTGTGAAAGAGAGATGACTTGCATCCTCGTCGTCAAAACGACATACCCGCCGGTTCTGAGACTAGCGGAAACCCGACGTTTTGAGATGACACTGAGATTCGACCGAATCGGAGCGTCACCTGGCCACAGTAAGTGGCGCAGCCACTTTTTTAAAGAGGGAGTGACAAAAATATCGTGGAACAGAGAACACTTTCTGTGCGTGAGGCGCTCTGAAAATGTTTTTGTTTTAAGTGGTGAAAATTTCAAAAAAATTTGTTTCATCTAGCGCATTTTTGGTTCCTAGGGATGGGGATGGGGCTGAACCACCTCCCCTTTTGATTACGCCTCTGGCCAGTCATCGAAAAAGAAAGCAAAAGGCGCGCGCCTTTCCTCTTCACATACACGGGCCGATTTCCGGCTAATATTCTCAGAGCAAGCGTGTGTTGCAATGAGAGACACCTGCTGCTTCGGCCTGTGACATCGGTGTTATGATCATCGAGTTGTGGGTGGCTGTAGCTCTCCTGCAGGGGAGTTGTAAGCCTCCTGAAGTTGCTGTCAGGACGGTGGGATAAGCTGCGCTACTGTCCTGAACAGATTCTGGTGTGTGCTGTTCCAGGGGCGAACCAGGTACGACCCCCTCTGTACCAGGGGCGGATGCAGAGGGGACGCTGGGATGTATGTCCTTCCCCATGGCAAGGTGACGCATCTCCAGCCTGGAAAGGCCTGAGGAGCGTCACCGAGGCCCTTGGGGAAGGGTCGAGTGCACCCTCCCCTCCCCAGTCGACGGATTTTTTTCTACCGAAGTCGCCCTTTCAGAGGAAATAGCTTCAGTATGCTGGAGTGCACTCCCCCTCCCCCACTCAACTATTTTGTTTTGCTGTAGGCGCCCCTCAAATGAAATGTGCCTCTCCCCATGAGGATTCCTGAATCCGGCCCTAGCACTCATATGTATGCGAAATGTAATTTCACGTAAGTAGGACATGAGGCATGTAATTATGTGCATTTAGACAGACCAGGCAGCCGGCTTAAAACTTATGACTTGTTGATACTTCACTACTGACTTACTCCTACTTCACTTGGGACTTGTTGGCACCAAATATTGATACCGCCGTTGGTATTTAATTCGCCGATTTCGTTTTTTTTGTTTGTTAAAAAGTGAATCAGAAACACAGGAGCAGATACGAGGTAGGAATTTGGTAACTAACGTGCTGGTAGCCCTAAGATAACTAAACCTCAAAATCCTAACCACAGGTTAGTTCGTACCGAAGTGTACTTGCAGGGGGGTCACTAGACAATGTTTCAACATTTTCCGAACATTCGCTTATGGACATAAATGATTTGACTCAGTCCTGAAATACACATCGGATTCTAAGTCTCGGTCCATGGGGTCAAAAGTGAACAATTTATTGGTTCAGTCATGCTGAAGCACCCTGATCTACTCGAACTTATATGGCGAGTTCGATAACACATGATGTCGTACATGCAGCATAATGCCTCTAAAGCTCGTAGCAGACACCTTTGCTCACCGAAACGTTGTTTGTCACTATAAATGGTCAAACATAGAACTAAAGTACCATACAATTGTTTGACATTTTCACTCATGAATTATCACGTTCATTTAAATGAAGACGGTTCATTTAACCTACGGCTTTCAAAATGATAAAGCCACTATTATCCTAGCTGACAATCATGTAGATATCACTTACCCACAGGGGCGTAACTCTGCATGAACTAAGGGGAGCCACTATATCCCTCAGTCATTCATTTGCCTCCGTCCCTCCTCCTCTCGAGTAGACCGAAGCTAAACAATTGGGTCTATGAGCGTACATTATATTTAAACAAAATACTTTCGAGACAGCTTTCACCACCATAAAAGGCCATTTTCTTGCCCTCAAGCATCATCACAGAGTGGCATCCAAGGTCACGCGTAGGTACCAACCTAGTAAATGCCAATACCCATCCAGTCACATAAAACACACGCGTACATGGCATCCGTTTATTAGTAGGTGGTACTGGAACCTACTCAGGTACTCGGCACTTGGTGGGACAGACATTCGGGAAATTGACGGCGCGACATTGGCTGTAATGCGCAGCGTATTGCAAAAAGGACTCATGGTACGCACTGGGTATGAAGCAAACGCACGGTTCTCCTCTCTTGTCGAAAACCACTCAACTGTATTGCTAGTAGTTACTAGTCTTGCGGAGCTGTCCGTGGTTCTCTCGGCCTACATAGAGCTGCTCTCGGCCATTCCGACTTCGCGGCGCTGCCCTCGACTCTCTCGGTCTACACAGGACTGCTCTCGGCCATTTCGACTTCACGGAGCTGCCCTCGCCTCTCTCGGCTTACACAGGACTGCTCTCGGCCATTCCGACTTCACGGAGCTTCCCGTGGCTCTCTCGACCTACACAGCTGCTTTCGGTCATTCAGACTGTGCAGAGCTGCCGACAGATCTCTCGAGACTCTAGCTGCTGCTTGCGGCTCGTTCAACCCCTGGCTGTAGGTCGAGGTAGATCATCACCTGGCGTCTGCGAGGCGATGAGCCCGTGGTAGCTAATCACCTCGCAGACGCGAAGCCACGGCGTCACCTACGTGACGTGCCGTACGTCACACGTCGACGTACTCGGTGCTGAACGCGTCCAAGGTGTCGGCGTCGACACGGTCGGGGTCGTACGGCACGACGAGCAGGTTCATGTTGGTGAGCCTGAAGCGCTCCACCAGCGGCCAGACGGTGTAGTGCAGCTCGGCCGTGGCCAGGCCCATGCAGACCAGGCCGAGCACGGCGTACACGGTGTACAGCGCCGGCGCTGGGGGACGCAGAGGGTCAGATTCAGCGGCGCTGGAGGGTTCAGTGAGGACGGTAGGACGTTAGGAAGGGCGTCAGGACGCCCAGTGAAGGGTGTTAGGTACAGTTCCGGTGCTCTGTTGGACCGCGGGTGTCAAACTCCGATACTGAGTCACAGATTCACACGTGAGCTCAGTCCCACCATAGCCATAGGGGGTGAAGTTCGACTGAGGGATCTGTGCCAGTGACAGTTACGGCTTCGATTCCATAACATGTCTTGTTAGCAAGGCTGAAGATCCCCCACCAAACCAGACATGTCCGGGCCCATATTTTCACGACATATGTAATCAAACAAGGAAAATGGCAAATTAACATTAGCACGGTACCAAACAAGGAGAGGTCCGGACCTCTCTGTTCCCCGATCCCACCTGCTATCTTCAGACCTGCCTGATAGCATGGCTTAATTGTCCATAATGCCCACTGTACGTGGAGGGCATGTATCGTGAAATAAATAAATAAATAAATAAATAAATAAATAAATAAATAGCTATTTTACAGCTGTTTTCGCTCCCCTAGTTATATGCATTCATTTCAGTTTGGTTTCTTTTTACAGCATGCCATCGTGATTCGCCGTGTGGAGTAAAACCATTATATCATAAAAAACCGTTTATAGCGGTACATCCCCATGGGGCATATGCAGGTAGTGCAATAGTTCCCCCCCCCCCATCTGCGTCACCATCGTTTTCTGCCTCCACTGATGTAATGTCCGATCTCGCGCCTGAGAACGGATGTCTCAGAGCCCCTTCAGAGTCTCAGAGCCCTTCGTCTTGACTCGTCCAGCACCGTGAAAGGCATCTGAAGCTGAGAGTGGGTACACACAACCATTTTTTCGTCACATTATCTGATTACATTACTCTGCGTGACGTCAGTATGCCTCACCTTCTTCAAATTAGCATCATCATCACCTTGCACACTATCTTGTCGTGACCGGAATTAGAGCATCATACGGATTGAAGGTTCGTATTGATATCCGTTTGATATCGATAACGGAGCGGATGGTGCAGTTTGGGAAATATAAACGATGACGGATTATGCAACTGCTCCAACTTTTGGCTCCTAAACGCTTACGTGCAAATACCAATTTAACGAAGTAATCATATTTCCTCTTTTCCAACCGCATCCTCACCAATAAAATGTTGCGATTAGCTGATGATAGCTTTTGAAGCGCTCAGACCGGAGGAAAGAACTGACGGCGAACCAATTTTCAGCCATGTCAATGGGCGTCCCGCCGTTGACTCAGAGCAACACACTTTTGGGCAGTGCAGGTCAAAAGCGACAGACCGGCTTTGGCGAGTAAAGAGTTACGGATGGGTCCGACCGAAAAACAATGCAACGAGACTGCTTTCGGCGCTCGAGGCGCGTGGACAATTTCTGGCTGAGTAGTGAAAACCTAAAAAAAAATCTTCTTTGATCTCGTGTATTTTTGGGTGCTAGGGGAGGGGAAGCTCCCCTTGGCTGCGCCTCTGCATGCTACGAATTATGAGTTCTTTCTTTTTGAGAACTAGCCAACTGTATGCACAATAGCATGCATGATGCCGTTAAATATGCATTGAACTGCACATCAATATCAAGTTTGAATCGCTTATTCCAAATGGCGGTAAAGATATTTCTGCAAAGCATGGAAAGAGATGGTGCTACTTTTTAACTCGCCCTCGGGAGGGGTTTGATATGCACCCCCTCCCGAGTAAGGCTTTCTGTGAAACCTCACAATGAAAGACGACGCGCGGTAGTGCGCCGAAATTTGCATACCTTTTCCCACATCAATTTTGCAATTTGTTTGAAAACTTTGAGGTCAGGTCATCTAGGGTCAACGAGTTAGGCAAGGTCAAGTGAGGTCACCTCCAGAAAAGTTCAACCGATAGTCATGCTGCAATGAAGCTTTCAGCACTTGCTTATCTTTAGAGATGATATACAATACATGAGATGAATTCTCTTTTCTTTCTTTTGGGGCAGTTTCTGGCCTTACTCATCGGGCGCTTCCCAATGACACCGCTTTCGTTTTTGTGCGACGCTTAGTTTAGAGATTAGAGGGGGTTAAATCAACCCCCTTCGAGACTGGGTGTGAGGATCTCACCGGAAAGGCCAAAGATTATTTATATACATATATATTATGTAAGTGCCTATTTTGCTGAAGAGAGTGGCACTCGTTTGCATGCGGACAGGGCGGATGTTTATAATATTTAACGTCGAAGCTCATGCTGTTCTCATCTTGTTTAATTCCTTGGTAATTGTCCTGTTCATTGTATGCCTTGCTCATATTCATGCACCATGAGCTGGCGTAGGTTATAGGACTGCAGTCTGCACGTGGGATCTGAAGGGAAACTGTTATGCTTGGTAAGTTAACTAACATATTATCTAATGTGCATGGTCTGCATGATATTCACTACCACAACCAATCAGGCTTTAGCTATGTTGCTTTCTTAAGCGGATGTACGAGTACATCCGTATCTGGTACGGATATGGCTGCGGATTGGATCGGTTCCCACGCGTATGGATTGGATCGGAATTTATGTCAGTCAGTGCTATGCTCTACCCGGAATGCTCTACAATCCACACCACGACTGACCGAGAGGACTGTTGCGGTATGTGCGCGCCTCAAGCCCCTCGTCAGTGCTGACATAGACCAGGAATGAGATGACAGCCGAGAGCACCACCATCGCCACCAGGCACAGCATCATGTGGTACCGCTCCACGCCGTCGGTCGCCGGCAACTTCCAACGGTGTGGCAGGCGCATTCCTGCCGCCAGGGGCGCCACGGGTCACGGAATGGGTGGACTGCGCTGGGGGGGAGGACGCTACTGTCGCTGACAGGCTGGGCCGGGTGTGGAGGATGCTACTGTCGCTGAGAGGCTGTGCTGAGTGAGGCAGGGTGCACGGGATGGGTGGACTTCGCTGGGAGGGAAGGACGCTACTGTTGCTGAGAGGCCGTGCTGAGTGAGAGGCCGTGCTGAGTGGGAGGGCGCTCTGTTGCTGAGAGGCCGTGCTGAGTGGGAGGGCGCTACTGTTGCTGAGAGGCCGTGCTGAGCGGGAGGACGCTACTGTTGCTGAGAGGCTGAGCTGAGTGGGAGGGCGCTACTGTTGCTGAGAGGCCGTGCTGAGTGGGAGGGCGCTCTGTTGCTGAGAGGCCGTGCTGAGTGGGAGGGCGCTACTGTTGCTGAGAGGCTGAGCTGAGTGGGAGGGCGCTACTGTTGCTGAGAGGCCGTGCTGAGTGGGAGGGCGCTACTGTTGCTGAGAGGCTGAGCTGAGTGGGAGGGCGCTACTGTTGCTGAGAGGCCGTGCTGAGTGGGACAGGGTGCACGGGATGGAGGACGGTCGACGATGTGTACGGGCCAGAGACGGACAGGTGGCATGTGCGATACGAGCAGGCGGTACGAGATACGGCGAGTCAAGAATGTGTGGTGGGAACTACAGACGAATAGAGACACGGACGATAAACAAACGTAATGGGACCTTTGCGTGTAAACGGGATGGGAAACGGGATGCTGCCAGACGGAAAGATTAGAGGCGACATGCACACAGACGGTGGCGAAACGTGTCTTTGGCGATATGCCTGACGCCTCTTAGGTTGTGCATCAGTTGATAATTATACTCCATGCCATCGGTAGTAGCTTGTGAACTCAGCTAAAGCTTCACCACTCTTGAAATGAACACAGGAAAAGAGGAGGGAAGAGGAAACAGGTTGAGCATTCGAAGCATAATATATCAAAACAATTGCATTGCAGGATACGAAAGGAGGTGAATATTTTAATTTGCTAGCTATGGAGCGGCTCGTGTGGCCGAACCTGAGGGGTGTGTTGGTGCTGTACCAGGATCCGGGTGTAAGTGTTTTGAGTGTTGCAATAGCGCTGCAGTGGTGTTAGTACATTAGTGTTGAAATCTGGAGTGTCGACGGGCTCACTTGTCAATATGTTGACGGACCCCACCTGTCAAAATGTTGACGGAGCCCACCTGTCGTTCCGATGTGATACCGATGCAAACATATCTCGCAATGCGTGTTGAGGGAGCTCAGAATCCAGCGTATCAAACAGTCCTGAAACGACGACAGAAACAATCGCTGTTATGGTGCAGCAGACTTGTATTTTATCCACATGTTTCAAGAAAGCTCATTAGTCCCAAAATGTATGTTGATGTAGAGCTTATTGGCTTGCAGGTGTGTAGCTCTTCAATGTAGTAAAGTTCTGGAGATCCTGTACATATATCCCAATACTCGCATCCAGTAATACAGCATTGATTAGTCACAGTGGAAGTTAAATTTCCGAGAAATCTGTTGCTCCAAAGCAGCACCAAAAGTGCAGAGGCCATCCAGTAACTAACTCAGTGGAACACGTACCAACATCAGTGCAAGTGACATCATTCAATGGCAGAATTGCCTCAGAAGAATACCCCCATCTCGCCACTAGCCTGCGCAACGAAGACAGTCGGCCACTGACGCTGTCCACTGGTGCCCGCTCGACCGAGGCCGGCGCCAGAGACACATTGGCCGGTGTCAGTACTGCGCTGACACTGACATCTGTGTACGATGTCACAGTCACAGCGTCCACGGGAGCCGGCACTGCACTCACATTGTGAACGTGCCGCATGGAGCCGGTGCAGCGGCAGGCGGCCAGCAGCGGCATGCGGTCGCCGCCCTCGTGGCAGATGCGACAGAAGTCGCCCCAGCCGCTGGCGGCCGAGCTGGAGAGGCGCCGGCGGGGCGGCGCCGGGCGCGCAGGTCGCATCGCCGGGCGCCGCCGGCGGCTGCCGGTCGGCCGCCGTGTGCGCCGCATCCTGCAGCGCCGCGCACCTGTGCTGGCTGGTCGGCCGACGCGTGCCCAGCCGGACCACGTCGGTCGCGTCCGGCGGCCACGAGCGAGACGAGAGGGCGTCCACGTTCACGTGCGGACTCGACGTCCAGGCGCGCGGGACCGCGTCGACGGCCGGGCCGACATCGGCTCCGGCCGAGTCGGTGGCCCCGACTGCCTGGCCGGACGGAGACGGCTCGGTGGAATCGGGTGCCACCTGTTGGAGTCGGATTGAGTGGGATCGGGCCGAATTAAATGCGATTAGGTCAGAACGGTTTGAATCAGATTGGATGTCCACATCTCCCAGCGGAACAAGACTAGTTTGAGACATTGGCTGAGTGAAGCAGTGCACATGATTTCGGAGGAATGGAACTTGAAGATGCAAGTCTAGGGGCAAAATATATTTTCACGATTTTGCAAAAACCAAAAAGTTCATCAGTGAGTTCATTTTCACGACCAATCACTTTGTTCCGCCTCCCATCCCCCCCCACAATTATCTTACACCAAACGTTATCCATCCCATTCGTCGCATAGCCTCGAACTGGCCGGAATTGGACGACTAGCCTTTAATTCTAATACTAGATGACATCGAACTATGATTTAATTTCCACTATTGGCATCACCTTCAACTTTCTCTCAGACTTAAGGTTTGCATTTGAAGTTCCGGCTGAAATATTTCTACATCTGCGAAGTATCGTCGAAGTACCGCAGAGGAGAAATGCACCAGATCTAGACGAACCACGTTCCGCGAAAAAAAGTGAATTTAGTAAATACAAATACGTCCGATAATTTCCTGATAACACGCCGCGTTTTATAACGGCTGGGCTCGTATTGTCTGGGTCGGAGAATGAGCATGGGAATGGTACAAATTGTCGACAGCTTACGTGGCTCGTGCCTCGGTGCATTATCACTCGGCGCGATGGTTTGCATTTCTAGATAACCATGTCAAGTTTCGCCTATGAAATCTAGGTACTCGAATGCACCCGGTCTTGTGGAGCTCTAAATCTTGGTGTAATTTTACTTAATTACCGAAAACTTCAATAATAGTGCTTTTCTTCTCACCCGCAGTTTGATGTTTTCTGGCCAATTTCCGTGAATGTCGTCGTCTTGGATATCCAGCGACGTATTTTCGGTCATATTCTCTGAAACAGTAGACGTCTTCATATTGATAATACAACTGGCTAGCACTCATATTTTGGTAGAAAATGCTCCCCAAACCTCCATGTTCGTTTAAACACAATTCGCCCTGCAATGAAACACGGAAAAGCAATCCGAGGCCATAAAGCAAAGTATTTGTTTGTTTCTCGGGCGAAATGAAATATCTGTTGCTAAGCATGCTTTGCATTGAACTGTTGTCGTTTTGCAACAGGCAGAAGGGCGACATGGGCTAACTATGCTGCATGGAATATAGTATGTATGCATATAATGCCTGGCTGTCCTAAGGTAGCGTTTAGGCACAAGTATAGGTACGCGGTGTACTGTTGTTATTGTTTATTGTTTATTGTTCATTGTCCACCATTTCCCACAGCATATTGTGCCTTTTACAGAAGTCAATAGCTATAAAACGTAAACTGGGGCTTAGGGGCGCATCGACTGCAGTGGTCATGCAGCTACAAAACATAAAGACATAAAGACATAAAAGATTAGTGCAACTATGAGCCACAAGGGCCCTTCTTGGTTGCACTCTGTACACTGAACCAGTTGCCCACCAAATCTGTCAATCAGCCCTCCCTGTAATACTGAAAAGCAATCCCTCTATTCTTATAATGATTGTCTATGCTGTTTTTAAAGATGTTCAATGTGCTGCTACTGACAATGTTTTCTGGCAGCTGTTTCCAGTGTTCCACTACCCTGTTGGTGAAGAAAGTTTCCCTTAACCTTGTTCTGCTGTGGTTAACTTTAATTTTGAATTTATGGCCTCTAATTGCATCATTTCTGTTCAACTCAAACATTTCCCCAAGGTATCCCCTCTCCAGACCATGGACAAATTTAAAGACCTCGATGAGATCTCCTCTCAGCCTTCTATATCTAAGTGAAAACATATTCAATTTCTTCAATCTTTCCTCATATGCCAGGTTGCTTATGCCATTAACCATTTTTGTAGCCCTCTTGTGTACTCTCCCTAAAAGCCAACAATCTTTTTCCTAGCTAGGAGACCAAGCTTGGATGCAGTATTCCAAATGTGGCCTGACGTATGCACAGTAAAGCTTCCTGATCACTTCCTCACTTCTGTACGATACATTCCTATTTATTGCCCCGAGCATTCTCAGTGCCTTCTTCCTGGCTTCCTTGGTCTGTTCTGATGCCCCCAGTTTTGTGTTTAGAATAACACCTAAATCCTTCTCCTGTTGAGTCACTGATAGCACTTGGCCACCCATCAAGTATGGAGCCTTCATATGCTGCTTACCTACATGCATGATTTTGCACTTGCAGACTAGGGATGTGAGACTTACTGGCCTATAGTTTTCAACTTTCCCTCTTTCTCCTTTCTTGAAAATAGGAACTACATTTTCCCTTTTCCAATCGGTTGGAATTTCATTTTGTGAAACTGATCTACAAAATATCATACTAAGTGGAAATACCAGTTCCTTTTCAGTTTCCCGCAACACCCTAGCATAAATTTCATCAGGTCCTGCTGCCTTGTTTGGCTTTATTTTCCTGATATGATTGTAAACAACATCACTATCACTGAAATCAACATCATTTGTTAGATCCCATGTCACTGAACTATGGTGTACGGTCGGCAGAACGTAAACATAGGAGGTGAACGGTTTTCGGTTCAAACAGGTAAACGGCTGTCAGAACTGCATCGATGCCTGATGACTACGCGATTCAGATTTGAGCGTATGACGCAGCACAGGATCTAACCACCTGAGTTTTAAATGCATTCAGCGGGTTTGTGAATATGTCCGCACTAGGTGTTATCGCTAAAAATATGTTCGCTTCTCTTAATACCCTATTAAATAAGCCACACCTAATGGTTTCTACACGCGCATACGGTACATGAAATAAAACAGGTTGCCTATGTCTCCTGACTGAGACACATAATCCAAAGTTCTGCAATAATATTGATGACTTCGTCCTTCCACATAAAACATTTCGTAACTGCATGATGTCGGACTGTACGCGACGAGTGGACACATACTTCATGTTATAAAGGGAAAGTTTTTGCCACATGTTGTGCGAATGTCAATTTGTTGTCCAGGTACACACCCAGGTCTCGCATCAGTCTCACGCTGCAGCGTTGTATCGTGCACTTTATATTCGAAGCGCACAGGAGTACGGCGGAGAGGCATTGTGAACGACCTGCATTTCAGATGGTTCAAGGATAGCATCCAGTCTGCAGACCACTTGCAGAGGGAATCAATATCTCTCTACAGGCGGGTCGCGTCGTCCACAGACGCTACCCTCCTAAACATTTTAACGTCACGTAATTTTGCATGTAAACCGCTGCCGTTCGATTCAGACTGCACGAGATGGGTTGCATATGTTGCCGCCCTCAATGTTGCTCGAATGTGCCTTATAGGTATGCATCGCCAAGCAGGGGAAACAGTGTCTCATGTTCGGGAGTGGACATGTAATGCGGCCATGTGTCGGACTCATTGAGCTAACCAGCAGACAGCCAACCCAGAGGTGTTAGTGACTGACTTAGTATAGTACTAGTAAAACATGCGATGACATGAAACAAACTCGACATCACTAATTTGATCTTCAGGTGCAGAAACATTTGAGAAGGCTCAATATAAAGCCCAACATTTCCAATATATCTCCATATCATGGTTTGATTCAGCAACTAGTCTGGTTATTGTAGAGAAAGAGTGCATAAGCCACTAGGTGCAGATTCTACTCCATTAACAATGCACGGCCGTGCAGGCAGGCTGGAAGAACTAGTCGATGACGCGCCCTCGAGACGTTTTCTGAAGCGTGCAGGCCGTACGCTACACCACTGGACGCGGTCTCAATCAAGCCTGGACACGAGTAGTACGGTTACGAAGAAAATATAATGTTTCACAAATTACATTTTTATGGGTGTACCTTCCGATCGTATTCGCATCCTCGCCTACAATTCAGTTTGATAATTAGAAATACAAAAATATGCTTCATTGTGTGTCAGGTGTACATTTATTGCCAAGATTAGAATACTGAGACATATCAGTGGTTGATGGCAATCAGACGTAAATTAATGACAAAATTTAGAATGCATCTCATACTTACCAACATGTCGGCTATTTCCTTCATCAAAGTAGACTGATGAAGGTATTAACGGAAACGTTAGTAAATATAACGAAAGTAATAATTTGACTATAAATTAAGGTCTCATTGTTCTCAATCTTATCGCAGATATATGCAAGCATGGTAGTGTTCAGTAGCTGATAAAACCCTACTTTTAGGGCAGGGATTCAGCCAATAGGAAATAGCCGACATGTTGGTAAGATTAAGATGCATTCTTAATTATACAGGGATTTTAGAGGTAGCATGAACAACTAAATAATACTCTTGAAGATAAAAGCAAAGCTCAGATTTCATTGCATAGTGCTTCAGGAATGCTTGCATGTTTCAGATTGATATCTGTAAATGGAACATAATATTTCGTGTACAGCTTTCGACATTTGAGGGTAACAACTTTTGATATCTGCCTTTTATACACCATGTTTACAGTTCGGACGCAAAATAAGGAGATATTTACATATAATATGGTGTACGATCATATGTTCACAACACATCAATTTTGATCAGATTTGATACCCTCATCTTGAAACATCTGGACAATACAATTTGGAAGACTCTATATTGAAGCGGCTTGAGTGGCTAGGTTGTTTGTTCCTATGACGTGTCAGTAGGGCTTCAAAGATCCGTGCCGTGGCGATGTGTATATCGGCGCGAGAGAGAGAGAGAGAGAGAGAGAGAGAGAGAGAGAGAGAGAGAGAGAGAGAGAGAGAGAGAGAGAGAGAGAGAGAGAGAGAGAGAGAGAGAGAGAGAGAGAGAGAGAGAGAGAGAGAGAGAGAGAGAGAGAGAGAGAGAGAGAGAGAGAGAGAGAGAGAGAGAGAGAGAGAGAGAGAGAGAGAGAGAGAGAGAGAGAGAGAGAGAGAGAGAGAGAGAGAGAGAGAGAGAGAGAGAGAGAGAGAGAGAGAGAGAGAGAGAGAGAGAGAGAGAGAGAGAGAGAGAGAGAGAGAGAGAGAGAGAGAGAGAGAGAGAGAGAGAGAGAGAGAGAGAGAGAGAGAGAGAGAGAGAGAGAGAGAGAGAGAGAGAGAGAGAGAGAGAGAGAGAGAGAGAGAGAGAGAGAGAGAGAGAGAGAGAGAGAGAGAGAGAGAGAGAGAGAGAGAGAGAGAGAGAGAGAGAGAGAGAGAGAGAGAGAGAGAGAGAGAGAGAGAGAGAGAGAGAGAGAGATGATGATGAGAGATGTAACCGCCCCCGTGTCCAGTGCAGTACGGTTCGGCAGCAGCAACCCGCGCGCCGGCGTAGTCAGAACGTGGTCACGGGGACACCGGCGAACGGCAAGTTTCTGGGTGTCTCGTCTTGCACCTCTCGGCGCGTGGGCTCTGAGGAACGTACGCCATAGCTCGAGTTACTACAAGCAATTACTATAATGCTACTCACCGTTTGTCTAGATGCGACTGCGAGTTTTGCACTGATTGCTGTCCTGACTGTTCAATTTGTATGGTCGCGATGATTTAGGAACCACTTATTTAAGCAATTATTTACTGCCGATCAACGTTATTGTGCACAATGAGAATCAGACTGAAAACATTGACGACTGACATATTTCTGATTCGTATGTCGATTGTTATATTAATCGTTATTACGCACATATTTAAACCATGGTCGATTACCTAGCCCACCCGTTTCGAAGTATCACAACTGAACTTCCATTTCCCAGCCCCCCAATTGACACCATGCCCACTGATAACCTCCCTTATGGATTGTTTTTCTGTATATTGCATTATAATTGTTCTGGTTTTTTTTCGGACGCTCACGTGCAGTACTGTTTTCTGCTCACCTACTAGAAAATAATAGAACAGATTATCTTCTGTATATCCGATAGTAAACGTAGCCGTGTGCTCGAAAGTATTTCAAAGTGGTGATGTAAGCATTAAATACCGTTAATTGAATTATATTTCGCCAACTGGCCTTGTTCAGTTCAAAGACACCCTTAACACGATCTTAAAGCGAGCACACCAGAAGTATTACTCGTGCCAATTCCGTAGCACATACTCCTTGTTCACATATCAATGCCTCCTGTGGATGCATAGCTGTGCATATATATAGCATGATAATATATATATATATATATATATATATATATATATATATATATATATATATACATATATTGTTAAGGGTAAGGCGACCTCAAATCATATCGTTTACCCGCATCTTTCCACCTTGTATAAAACGAACGCTGGTGGCGGAGAGCAGGGTTAAGCTGAATCCGCCTCCCCGGCACTGCTAAGATAGGAAATTATATCGCACTGCGATGCATAAGAGGCAGTAGACAGGGTTGAGGAGCACACAAGCAATTACTATCGCAAAAATATGTACTATAAATATGTTGACACGATTAACTGAAGGCAATAATGCTGAAACCAAATTATATCTTTTGGGAGTTTCTGATATTGCAACTGTAATCCCCATAGCAAGCAGCCGTGTCTATTTATGTGCTGTTTGGCACGGCATTGATGCTTCATTCACTAAGGTTTTGTGTCTTCTTCTTCATGTATTTTCAAATATTGCTCAACTTTGTTTCAAGGAATGATTAATCAGCACTTATTTGAACCTGTACTCTGCCCCTGCCACAGCCAACGGTCGCCATGGAGGCCTGTACTCTGCTCCTACCACAGCTGTTGCCCACAGACACTGCACGTCGCGCTATGATCTGCCGTTCGCAGACAGGCGCGACATCGGGCTGGACGCCGCATGTCCAGCGACGACGTGTCTGCCTGACCGGCAGGGCGGCCCGGTCGCCTCGCTCGTACTTGCTCAGCGTATTTCTTGAACGCCGGCCGCGACACAGGTACAAGCTATTTATGCGATCCGTTGTCCCCTTTCTCTCCCTGTCTCAGTTGGCCCTAACCTTCGTATATAAGCGACGCGTCAGCATCTCTCTCTCTCTCTCTCTCTCTCTCTCTCTCTCTCTCTCTCTCTCTCTCTCTCTCTCTCTCTATCTCTCTCTCTCTCCCTCTCTCTCTTCTTTTGTCGTCCTCGTCAAGTGTAATGCACCTCTGCCGTCTCGCCGTCGCCAATATAGAAATGGGTGCTTTGAGCAAGTGTTGGAGTGCTGAGTGATACAGTGAGTGATCGGTAGTTGTGAATTGATGAACCACGCACAGCACTGCTCGTCACGGCGGGGTCACCGTGCCTGACTCTGTTTTCCTGCTTTCTTTCCACGCCTTCCGCCCTCTTTAATTTTCTAATGCCACTGCTCTCTTGAATTGAAGGGTATCCTTTAGCACTCTTGAATTAGAGTGCTCTTAATAGTCCATGCTGATCTTCAATTGGAAGTCCATGCTGTCTTAAATTGGAGGGTTCCTTCACTCTTGAATTGGAGTGCTCTTAGCTAGGTCCATGCGCTCTTGAATTAGAAAGTTCCTTTGTCTCCATAGAATTGGGGTGCTCTAACTTACAACCTCCACTATTGCGTCCACATTTACTTAGGTTAATCGATTATTTTTTTGTATTCTTCCATCATGCATCTTTCCGTCTTCTCACATTGTAATTATTTGATCCTTCTCTTATTGTCATTCACATAATTTCCTTTCACATGCTATTCCCGCTTACTTCTCTCTCGCTCTCCCTTCTATACCCTTCGCTTTGGGCCCCTTGGCCGTTCTACCCAATGCTGCAGGGCACCATCCACACATATACAGTCCATTATCAGCGGTTGAACACGGCGTCCGCAACAACAGCCAACGACTGACATTGCCCCTAACACAGCCAAACGGCTGACATTGTCCCTAACACAGTCAACGGCTGACATTGCCCCTAACGCAGCCAACGACTGACATTGCCCCAAACACAGCCAACAGCTGGCATGGAGACGTGTACATTGCCTTTAGTCGAGGTTCGCTACCACTACGCGGGCGTAGAAAGAGCCATTCTGATTATACTCAATTATTTATTTAAAAAAATAACTTCACGATGACTGATTATGGCATACACTGCTGTTCAGAATGGATCAGCAGGGCAGCCACTGAGCTACGAACTGTGGCTTCACTGTTCAGTGTGGATCAGCTGGGCAGTTACTGAGCAGCGGACTGCGCCTTCACTGTTCAGTGTGGATCAGCTGGGCCGCCACTAAGCTACGAACAGTGGCTTCACTGTTCAGTGTAGATCAGCTGGGCCGCCACTGAGCTACGGACTGTGCCTTCGCTGTTCAGTGTGGATCAGCTGGATACAGGGCAGCCACTGAGCTACGAACTGTGGCTTCACTGTTCAGTGTGGATCAGCTGGGCCGCCACTAAGCTACGAACTGTGGCTTCACTGTTCAGTGTGGATCAGCTGGATACAGGGCAGCCACTGAGCTACAGACTGTGCCTTCGCTGTTCAATGAGGATCAGCTGGGCCGCCACTGAGCTACGAACTGTGGCTTCACTGTTCAGTGTGGATCAGCTGGGCCGCCACTGAGCTACGGACTGTGCCTTCGCTGTTCAGTGTGGATCAGCTGGATACAGTGCAGCCACTGAGCTACAGACTGTGCCTTCGCTGTTCAATGAGGATCAGCTGGGCCGCCGCTGAGCTACGAACTGTGGCTTCACTGTTCAGTGTGGATCAGCTGGGCCGCCACTGAGCTGCGGACAGTGGCTTCACTGTTCAGTGTGGATCAGCACTTTGTCACGTCTGCTACATCGACGTGACTTGATGAGTGTTCAAACACCAGGACCGTCATCGGCTGTGGCCGGAGTTGGGAAGGACTGGGCAGCCTGGTCTCACCGTCTGGCAAGACGCCTCGCGCAGCGTGCACGCACAACGCAGGCTGGTCTTGCCATGCGTGTGCACGACGAACACTGAACAGACCCGGAGCGGCCGACCTCCACCCTCTACCAGGGGGCAAAGTTTGACTGCGATGCACCGGTTAGTTTGGGTGTAATTGGAGCAAATCCGTGTCATTCGCTGTGATACAGCGCACACCGAGGGCATGCGCAGCGCACTTAGTCTCTGTGCAGCAGATGATTCAAGAGGGTGTCATTGAGATCGTTGCCTTATAATGCCCTACCCCGGTTACAAAATATAAGAACGAAATATTATAATGCCAGACCATTTTGGCGCGGACTGTGGAGGGTTTTCACACGAGAGCTATCGCGCTTCAGAATCTCTTACGATATTGCAAAATGGGACGTCAGAATACAACGTGTCTTCCATGAACCCATGGGCAAATTTAGTTGGCGTAAGTTCATTCCTCACCTATGGAAATCGGAAAGCTATAGTTTCATAAATAATAAACATTCTGCTCCAGCGACGTTGTTTTATATACATTGAGGGGTCAAGTGCACACTGAATGTTGACTTTGCTCCTCAATATTTCTTTTTTGGCACGGGAGCATATCAAGTGTGCCTCCCAGTCCATTTTGACCTGCCAATTGCCTTCAAGAATTTTGCTCCCCAAATATTTTTTCCTTCAGAAATGAACCCCCATGTTCTGCTCGCCAAGACAATGTGCAGGTGCATGTCGTCATTTCCTCGCCTTTAGCGACTCTCCAGCAACGCCACTTCCGGAGTATAGGAAGGACTACTGAGGAGAGGAGTATCTCCAACTTGGACTAACATCAGCTATTTTTGGTTAGCACATACATATATTATTTAGGTGGCCTATGTCCACATCCAGCTACCTAACATTGCCCCTTCTCCCGGTCCGTCTTTGCCCCAGCTTCGCTTTCCCATGTTAATTTCTGGGACTTCATGTCGATGCTTATTAATGCCGACTGAGCGTCATTAATCGTATTATAAGATACGGAGGATGGCGGCTGAATCGCCCATCTCCCTCTGAGAATTTTGATCTGCCTTTTTTAAACAGTTGTGGGCTGGTTTTTATGTGGTACTCTTTCCTGACTCTTTGTAAACGTATGGCAACAAAACCGCATATCTGTACTTTGATCAGGGGTGGATCCAGGACAGGTTTGTGGAGGAACCTCGAGCCGATGTTCGCTCCCTTTTGCGCACTGGAGGAATGTTTTCCATCCGCACACGTTTTGACAGCTATTTATTGCTAAATGGCTACAGTCCTTGGATTGGATTGGAGTTTAGGGGCGCGTCGACATCTAAGGTCATTTTGCGCCCAGGCTACAGTCCTTGGCACATGGTACATGTAAATAGCATTTTGATCCTCAATCATATTTCGTTTTTAATAACGTGGCAGAGACGTTCTCAGGTTAGGCATGGTATGCATGGAATTCGTTTAAACAATAGGGAAGTAATAAATAATTTCAATTATGATAATTGTGTGATGGATAGTCAAGGGTGCTTTACCAAATCAACCTCTTTCATTTTGCCAAGGATGGACATAAGATACATTAGAGCAATGGACAAGTTTCACGTAATGGGTTTTCGGTTGCAAGAAAATGCGGGAATAATACTATGTAAACAAAACTGAAATATTTCGTCTCACAGGAGAGGCATTTACAACATAATTTAATCGTTTAATTTAAGAGTTGCAATCAATATAAAGACTTTTTCGTGGCAATGACGTCACATATGTGGGGTCTCGAAGCGGCCAAGCCCGAAACGTAAAGGGAGTCAAAAGTTGGATTGTTCCATGTGAAGTTTTTGAACCGACTCGCATCATGGACACTAAAGCGAGGGCTTACGGTACTGGAATGCTACCAATTTTAACGAAAATACGAAGCTCAGCAGGGTAAGTAATCTATTATGTTGGTAATGTAGCAACTAACATTTTTGTTTCAAATCCTGCGCAATGCGTATAAAATGTAAAAGCTTGTACTATGTTTATAGGTAAAATGAATAATTACTGGAAAAGACAAGGACATTTTGTTAATGGGAGGTTAGGTGATGCTAGGTGAGGCTATGCTACTTTTTTGCATTATTTTTTCTCCTATGTTACCCATCTCCAACCCCTTTGTTGTGTTATTTTGCCAGCCAACTGAAAAGTGTGTATTTGCAGAGAAAACGAGTTACCACATCATATGGACCCCATTCATGAACATTGCGCTGAACAAGTTCAAGAATTCAAAAATTACCTTAAAGCACAAACTTGCCAAATGTCTTGCCATATTCAGCATGCTGCAGTCAGCTAGAAAATGTAAATTCTCCACACTTGATGCTAATACGAAAGGGTTGTGGACATCGATGTTTCCAATAAGATGGATACTAACAAGCACAGTTCCCATCTTTGTAAAAGGCATATTTCTATTTTGTGGAAGTGTTCACAAAATGGAAGATAAAATCACTGTTTTCAACCTAAACGTTGATGTGAAAACCATCAATTTTTACACTTCTGAGGAAGGTGCTCTGGTTCCAGCCTCCCCATCCACAGGCGTTCCCACGCCTATCAAAATACTCGTACCCCAGCCTACCAGTTTAGGCTGGAGTACGAGTATTTTGATAGAATACATGCACAGAAGTGTTCGTCGCAGCAAGTGAATTTTGATAGAATACTAGTAGAGATCAGCGGACTGTCTCGGCGCGCAAAATCGCTCGGCAACGCCCTCATCTTGTCGGCCGTCGAGAAGTCGATGAATATTGCGTCTGGCTTACTTGCAGTTGTATTCGTATACCTCGGCATAGACAAGAATAATAGAGCCGTTTTGTACGATCCATTTTCCCTTGACGATCAGATGTGAATTCAAGCTAAAACTGTCGCGATTATTACGAACTGGTAGCGTCCAAAATGGAAGACATAATGGGCGACAGTCAAGCATCACTGAACTCTACATAAGTGACATCACATATAGTGGGACCAATCGCAAAGTGAGACATTCTGAGGCGCTTCTTTTAATTATCCAAGTAATTTATGGATTCAATAAAAGTGAATGCAACCAACGTCTCTAAAATTAAAAATGACTTGTGAAACTTGAAAAAGCGGTCTGTCCCGACATGAAACTTGTCCATTACCTTGCTTCCTCCGTTCCTGGGGTAGTAGTAGCCTGAACAGTTAGCCCTTTGTAGGCTCCCTTCCGATGCAGGTAATTTTGCATTCAAGAAGACAGACAACTTTGTAGGGGATACCGAGTCTAGTTAGTACGATTGATAAATTCATACAATTTATTTATACAATTTACTGAAAATAACATATGACTTGAAAAGAGTAGCGAGCAGGCTATAAAAGGCTAGCGAGCAGGCTATAAAAGGCTAGCGAGCAGGCTATACCCATGCCAGGCCTGATGGTTCTCGTATCATCCCTGATTATTTATATATTTTATAGATGATATTGGCTTACGACATCTGAAATGTCCATATTTCACGCTTACAGTACAAATACTGGCTTGAGCCCCGGCTGACCATAGCTGATGGTTTATGCCATTTATGGAATGCGCAAACGTTCATTTCGTAGCTACACCTTTTGCTTCGATCAGTCTTTTCTGTGGAGTGAGAAATGCTCGTAGAAATATTGAATAAGATTAACTTGAAACATGTTTGCAAACACCGGAATACGAATGGGCAATTTTGTGGTTATTTTATTTCATTACCAGTCCACAAAATCTTGATACCGGCTGATGCTGATACGAACTGATTTAGTTCATGTAGGCTGTATCAATTTACCCCACTGGTTTTCTGCTGCAGGTTGTAACATATTATGCAGAATTGCAAGTATAGTGTAGCAGCAAACGATACAAGCATTTCACCGTTGCAAAGCTAAGAGAACATGGCAATGATAACTAACACCAAGCGACCAAAGTTAACAAGTGGGCAAAACCTGAGAAATTAAGGACCAACACAGACTTTAAATTTTACTTTCGCTCCAAAAATATGTGTGGGGGGGGGGCAAAATCTGCCCACCCCTCCGGTTTTTCGTAGATAACTCCAGATTTTACCGCCCGATATATGTCATTGTTTGTGTACCTGCTAATAAATGACCGGCGCGTTGCTTAAAGTAAAAAAATGAAAATCTACCGGATTTTTTTCGAGTTAGAGGTCGCTAAAGCCAAAAAAAATATCAGCGACATACCACAAATATCGGCGCTGACGCGCTTCCCGTATATTAGCAAAAATGAGGTGTTCTTGGGAAAACTAGCAACTTGTTTGATGTACATTGTCATGCTACATTGTTTCAAAGTCATGTCAAGTCACCGAGGTCAGGTCAAGTCAAGTTCATGACAAGTTAACACACGCCCTGGAGGGGGATGGCGAAATCCGCCAACCCCTCCGATTTTTCGTACATAACTCCACATTGTTCCCTAGCCTCCCCGGTAGCTCAGTTGGTTAGAGCGCTGGCCTGCACTGGTCTCCCCTGTATTGGCAACACAGGGTTCGAGTCGCTTCACGGGCTCGCATTTAGCCCCCGGCCGGGAGTGTCAGTTGGCAGCTGACCCGATAAGGCCGGGGACGAGCTACCGGGCGGCCGTGTCGGTGCATTGGCGGCACGTTAAACTTTCGGTCTAAATTCTGCCGTTGAACTGGAGTTCATGGATCGGGTGGTGGGGCCGGGGTTCACGCAACAAGCTCTGCTTAGCAATAGAACCCTGGCTCCTCAAGCCACTCCAACAACAACTCGGATCAAATTTATTTATAAAATAAATAAAATAATAATAATTGTACCGGGAGATATACGCCAAATTTTTGCGTACCTACTTAGAAATGACCGCCGCATTGTTTAAAGCAAGAACAATGAAAATCTGCCGCAAAGTTTTCAAGTTAGCGACCGTTAAAGTAAAAACAATTCGCAGCGACAGACCACAAAAATCGGCGCTGATGCACTTCCCGTATATTGGCAAAAGGGAAGTGTTCTTGACAGACCTAAGGTCATGACCTTTGCACACAATAGAGTTCACGATCGTGCCCATTCACTCTACGAATTTAATTGCTCTAGCCTTCATAGGAGCTGAGATCTTAGGGGGGCGGAATCCCCCCTCCAGTGCGCGTTATTTTCAGAGGCCCTCCAGGGCGCGTGAATTGGCTGACATTATGACAGAACAGAACAGACAGAACAGATTATATTTGCTTTTGGTTAGGTCTCCAGATTTTGATGACCTGGCGCCGTGTATGATTTTTGGGAATGACATCCTTAACATCTCAAGCAAATTCCTCGCCTTTTCCATCGTTTGATGTTAATTATATTAAAATTATACAACGAATTTGGCATATGCAATATAAAAAAGAGTGCATGATCAGTCGATTGTCATTTCTTTCCAGAAAATCGGCTTAGAAGAGATCTCAGGACGGTGAATCAGCCCCCCGCCCCATCCATACCCCGAACCGGAACGAACCGCTCCATCTGTGCCGTAACACGGGTTGGGTAACGCCGTGTGGTCTGGGACACCCCGAGCGTCGCTGTTGCGGGCGCACGTGTGTATCCGGACGGGGCCGGCCGAGGCCGGCCCCGGCCAGCCAGCCTGCAACCCGAGCCGGGCCGGCAGCGGTGCAGCAGCGGAAAATTCCGGCCGGCGGCAGCGCCACGTGGCCAGCGGCTGACCGTCGGTCACTGGCAGCGGCGCGCAGACGCCTGTCCTCCTGCTGGCTTCTGTCAGTGGCGGAGCGCGGCCGGCTCAGTGTCAGGGACGCGGCAACAGCTGCCGGGAACAGATGCGCGTCCGCGCTGCCGTCGCGGCTCCCAGCGGGTGCGTCGGCTCGCGCTGATTAAAGTTATGGGCGCTGTATAACCACTGCAGTTGATGCGCCCTAAAACCCAAATAACTAACTAACTAACTCGGCTCGCGCTGATGAGATATTCTGACGAGTGTCCTTTCTGGTATAATTGATGCTATTCTTGGTTTCATCCAAAGCATTTCAGATTTGAACACAGAGTAAATAGTAAGACATTTTAATGTAAAATTACATAATTTAAATTAACTATTATAGTAATACATGAACACAAATCATTGGCTGCGTGGTCGTTCGTAGGAAGCAATGCTGGAAAACAAGCACTGTGTCTGGCATAATTTTACTGGAACCATCACATTCTTAAAATCATATAAATCCAAAAATTAGGCCATGAAATAAATCTGTCGGTGTCCAAGCTTTGTTGTTTCAACGGTGTGAGCATGCAGGGAGTATCAGGTTTTCATGCATAAACATGTTTGATATCCATTAAGTATGCTATCGTAGTGACTTCCTTCACCGTTGTCCCGTAAAGGCTTTATCTGTTGTCCTCGCTAATTTAACCATGACGCAAATTTTGTACGAATATCAGTCACATGTCCAGCTGGTCATTTGCTGGTACATGTGCGTTTCACTCTGATTTCAGCTGCGTCTCCGATAAAAAACATTGAAACTGATGTGAAAATTGCAACTACCGTGCTCCGCTAATTAATACTTGGGATAGTGCAAGGTCTGCTCGCCCATATCTTTGGAGACTCAGGAGCAAATGCTCGCCGTAATTCCTGCAACTTTCCTCAGTCTTCATCATCAGTGAACCGGTCCGGCTGGTGGTGACCGGAACAAGGAGGGTGGCTGGGGGTCTCGGTGTTCTTGCTGCCCCTCCACTGGCTCAGTTGGTTAGGGCGCCGACCTTCACTGGTCTCCGCAATGTCCTGGCGAGACACGTGAGTCGCCGAGGCCGTCAGTTGGAAGGGCCAGCTGGGGACCGGCTCGATAAGACCGAGGACGCCTTAACGGGACGGGACGACCGTGCTGGTGCAGTGGTGACACACTACGCCTCGGTCAAAGTCCTGCCACTGAATTGGAATTACCATATCGGGTGGTAGGTCTGGGCTCCCTCAGCTTCCCTCTGCTTTGCACCTGACCCTGTCTTATAAAACAACTCCGGCAAACATTTGCACTTGGTTTTCAAGCAGGCTTGATATATCCGGAAGTAAGCAAGATACTGTTGAATATGAGATAGTGGGTGAGAAACTTGCAGCGAAGGAGTTAAATACTAATGGAGCCAAAGCATGTTTCCAGTTCAATAAGTAAACAGGAAGCATCGTCGTGGCGATGGTACAGGCTTTAAGTACACGTCTATACTTGCACAATTTACTGCAGTGGCTCCCGCTCCGAACATCATTGATTGATCGCGCCATCATCCTCAGGAGGCGCAGTGCTGGTTCAAGAGAATTAGTGCCCTAAAACAAAAAGAAGTTGGTGCCATAAAATACTTCATACGTACAATGTGTATGTGCTCTCCATATCAGTTCAAATCATGCCAATACAATTAATCTGTTTTGTTGACTGGATATATGTGATATTGTTGACTGATATATATCAGTTTTGACTGGATATATGTGGGCCTTCAAATTTCCCGGAAATCTAATCGTCTACCAGACAAACAGTGTGGTTTTAAGGCAAGTGCATAAGCCACTTAGATAATCATGACAAGACGGGACATTGAATCGTTCTTCTGCTAGGATTAATGCACGTGTCACCTGCTATGTTATTTGGTTGGCATTGCGGGTCCTTCATTTTGATGAAAATGAACGAAAGCAAAAACTTGTTGACTTCTGGCCATCCTGATTTTCCGTACATCAGCATCCATTTCGACCCGATAGGCTGGTCAGTGGCGTGGCCAAGAGGGGGGGGCGAATGGGGGAGATATATACGAGATTTGGAGGTGCATGTGATTATAAGAGATCATACCATATAAGAGATTATACGAGGTTTAGAGGTGCATATGATTGAGATGTTTCCGATAGTAAACGAGTTAGATAACGTCGATATGAATGATGTCATTCTACTTGGGAGATCACGTAGGGGTCGCATAAATTCAGATTAGACATGTCAAAGAGTAGAAAGGTTAAATGCCGACAGGATTTCAGTCAAAAGGTCAATGATCAATGAACAACCTGCCTGGTGATGTAGGGTGAAGTCTCTCATTGCATGCATATACAACAGGGTGGATAAATTATTTAAGTTCAATAACCGTATTTCTGATTTCCATGTTGTGTGGTATGGGAATTGGAATTGGCATTGATGAATTGGGATTGATGCTAGTACGGATGACATAGACCATGCTCTAAGATGGGGATTTGTGCTAGTAGTAAGTGTGCATGGCAATGGATGCAGAACCTTTATTGGTGTATATGGTGCTGTGGTACTGGTTATCAGAATACAATGTGATAAATGGTTTCTTCAGAACGCAGGATATAACATTGATTATGGTGTTTAAGTCTCTTTTTTGTCTTATACCTTCCCTTACAGCTATAATCCAGATGGCCCCGGTGGCTCTAATTAAGCCTTTGCTTTCGGTGACTTTTTGATGTGATGACTTTATGACCAGTTTTTCTGAAGCCAAACTAATCGATGTCGTGAGACGCCATACAATTCAGCTTTACCCAACAACGGCTTCCCGTTTTCAATTTGAGTCCAGACATTTCCGGTAATAACTGGATATCTCGAGAAATTACTCGCTGCGGGTGGTGGCTCCTCCCCCAGTAGTTCCGCCGCCCTGTCACGTGACCAATAAACACGTGGTCACCTCGTGTCCTCATGCACCCCGGATGACACACATGTGCCGTTCTTCAAAGTCGACCCCATTCAGACACATGTACTCTGCATGCAAAAAGGGCACGCTGTGTGACCGGCTGACGGGCGCGCACAACTGGGTGCTTTTTTCTGAATGGAGTATTTTTCCGCTGCCGCCGCCGGGGGCAAGGTTCAATGTGGGTAATGGGGACGGGCAGCGGGGGCAGGTGCGGCGTGTACAGTAGTGTGCTCGGACGTGCAGTACAGTATATATATAGCGCAGCAGCCGGATTACCTGATTAGCGCGTCGTCATCCAGCAGAGAAGCATCGTTGTCACTGTCCCACTGTCGTAGCGAGGTTACAGAGGTAAGGTGCATACTAATGAATGTTCTGTTTTGTTTGTGACATTGATGGCGTGTTCCCGCCGCTACATTCTGTTCAATTTTCATATGGAAGAACGATGTGTTTTCTTCATGCATGAAGTAGTTGATCTGTACTTTTGAAGGTATTTGCCTGGAATTTGAAAAGTGGGTAATGCTGTTTCTTCATTTCAACAGGAAGTGACTGGTAAAATGAGAGAATGGTGGGTTCGTTAGCGATGCACTAGCCAGTTTGTTATTTATCGTTGTCATTATGTTACGCGCTATGGTCAGGGGAACAGGAAACCTGCTCAGTCACAACAGGGCCACTACTCCAGGTCGTCGGATCTAACAGCATAATCATTCTGACATTGATTTACTTTGATATGCGATGCTAACAAGGACATGACTATGAATCAGATTAATTGTTTTCATGTTCACATCGAACACTGGCAAGATATATTGCGCATGGATATTGCTCATATAATGCTCGTGTCATCTGTATGTATGTGATTTTCGGTGGACGTCATTTCGGGGAGGTTATAGGTTCAATTGTCACCAGCCACGGAGTGGTCGCGGTAGCTCATTTGGTAGAGTGTCGGATTCTTGATCGCGAGAATGCGGGTACGAATCTCACGACCGACGGCATTTACCGAGTCCACCCGTGACCAGTCGGCGTGAAAGGTTGGTGACGCTATATAACCTAACGGTTGGATGCGTCTTAAATAAACCCGAGGTTATTCTGTTCTTCTTCGTCATCAATTGCGATCATCGTCACGGGGGCCATTTTCATGAAAGAACTTCCTGCAATATGAAAGTTATATCCTATACCTCGCTCCTAGTAAAATCATTTCATAGTTCATTCCACATTTTCTCCGGACCGAAACCCAGCCCTAGCCCTCAGTTCAACTGAATTAATTTGGCTCACTTCACATAAAAATCAGGACATAAGCTGCCTTCATATTTTATCTCCTACGAAATTAAGTTGTTTTCCTATTTACCACATAGATATAAGCGAAAGATAAACACACTTATCAGGCCTTTAACACGCGCCCTGGAGGGCCTCTGAAAATAACGCGCACTGGAGGGGGGGGGGGCGGATTCCGTCCCCATAAGATCTCAGCTCCTATGAAGGCTAGAGCAACGAAATTCAGAGGGTGGATGGGCACGATAGTGAACTCTATTGTGTGCAAAGTTCATGACCTTAGGACAATATCTTCAAGGTCAAATGAGGTCAAAATAGCAAACTTTTTTCTTCTGGTTTTGCGTGGCTTGGCTTGTCATTGTTATGGATCGCTGTGGTTGTGTTTAAATGCTCCAAAATTGGCATTAATGATGTTTTGGACATTACTAATGATGCAATACAGATATCAGATCCGCCATTTGACCTCAGGTCACCTATATAGGAGCACTTTATTAGGTCATTACCTGCTCCAGTCACCGGAACCGGGCTCCCATCACGACTGCTCCATTGGGCGGCTCGGCACAATCGGCTTCGCAAATAAAGGAGTGAAATACATGAATAAAGTATGGAAATGCTTAGGCACACAATGACAAACAGTAGATTTCGGGATGTATAGGGAGTAACATGTAAAGTGACATCAATCGCATGACAGTCATTTGAATTTATGACACATTCCAGTTGACCAAGTTTGGTTCCATTAGCCTATCATGAACTTGACCTGACTTGACCTCGGCGACCTAACATGACTTTTAAATTATATAGCATAACAATATGCATCAAACAAGTCGCTAGTGTTGTCAGGAACACTTTCCTATTGCCAATATACGGGAAGCGCATCAGCGCAGATTTTTGTGGTCTGGCGCTGCGAATTGTTTTTACTTTAACGGCCCCTAACTTGAAAACGTCTCGGCCAATTTCCACTTGTCTTGCTTTAAACAATGCGCCGGTCATTTCTAAGTAGGTACGCGAATAATTTGGCGTATATCGGCCGGTACAATATGGAGTTATGTACGAAAAATCGGAAGGATTGGCGGATTTCGCCATACCCCCTCTAGGGCGTGTGTTAACCTGTTATGAACTTGACCTGACTTGACCTCGGTGACTTGACATGACTCTGGAACAATGTAGCATGACAATGTACATCAAACAAGTCGCTAGTTTTGCCAAGAACACTTCCTTTTTGCTAACATACGGGAAGCGCATCAGCGACGATATTTGTGATCTGGCGCTGATAAATTTGTTTGACTTTAGCGACCCCTAACTCGAAAAATACTCGGTCGATTTTCATTTTTCTTACTTCAAACAACGCGCGGTCATTTATTGGCAGGTACACAGACAATGGCGCATATCGGCCGGTAAAATCTGGAGTTATCTACGAAAAACCGGAGGGGTGGGCGGATTTCGCCCTTCCCCCTCCAGGGCGCGTGTTAACCATTGACCCTATGAGCGTTTCATGGAAATAATCTACATAAAAGTAGTCTTATTAAGATTACAAAAGGTCATCTACAACCAACTCTTGGCCACTTTCCTTAATACAAAGCCCGATCATCAAAGGATTTGAAAACAATGAATATGTTCTCACAACTTACCTAGATTTGAGAAAGGCATTTGATACTGTTGACATAGAAACAGTAGGTGCAAAAAGGGAAAAACATGGTGTGTATGGAAATGCGATCACAATGATGCAGTCGTATCTATCAGGAAAAACACAAGCTACCACAATCAATGACAGCACTTCTGCTTTCAGAAAAATTGAAATGGGTGTACCACAAGACTCAATTCTAGGCTTCTTACTCTTTATAATATATATGAATGACTTCGTAAATTTACATGTAGAACATCAGAGATCTCTATATGCGGATGACAACGCATTTTTTTCTCCAAAGTACTGACCCTAAAGAGCTTCAAGACAAGATAAAAATCCCTTGCCGAAAATCTCACAATGGTTGCATTTGATATTTTTGCCATTTTATGAATCCAAAGCTGAAATACCAGCTTTATAGCAATCACAAAACTGATATTGATATTGAGATCGAATTTAATGGGATTGCTATTTTGCATCAGAATCCAGTGAAGAATCTTGGTGTATACATAGAAGAGAATTTGAAATCTTCATCCCATATCAGCAGTGTCTCAGAAATACAAGTCGCAACATAGGAATTATATCAATAACAAAATATATCCTGAGCAAAAATGAACGAAAATTGTAAAGTAGTAATGCGTTCATTCTCCTACATACAAAGTATTGCTGTTTTCTCTGGGGTACAAAGCATACTAACCAGACACACAAGCTATCCTTACTTTAGGATGCGAAGAAGAAGGATGCGTATAATTGAGGGTGTATTTCCCCTCAAAATGCAAACCCTGACCTTAAGAAATATAAAATTCAAATGTCCAAGATATTACAAAACTTGAGATGGTACTTATGCAAAACATTTCTAATCAGTTGCCTCACTCTATTAGACCTTTTTCATGGAATCGCTGAATACCTCATTTTCCACAAGGTTACAGAACCACTTCCGACACAGCTATTCAAACACAACTTACCATCTCTTCACCATTAAATGTTTTCGACTTAAGCTTGGGAATATTTAAATAGCAAAACCTTTCCTGCATACAAAGATGCCAAGTTCTAAGGCTGTTCTACAAAACTCATTATGATATATTTCTTGAGCAGATAATACATTGCTTCATGTACTCACTATGTCTGTTGGATACCAAGGAATACACGTGTATATATATACATATATATATATATATATATATATATATATATATGTGACCTATGAATGTACATATGTATATATGAATATATATATATATACATACTTTTTATTTATTATATATATATATATATATATATATATATATATATATATATATATATATATATATATATATATATATATATATATATATATATATATGTGTGTGTGTGTGTGTGTGTGTGTGTGTGTGTGTGTGTGTGTGTGTGTGTGTGTGTGTGTGTGTGTGTGTGTGTGTGTGTGTGTGTGCGTGTGTGCGCACGTGTATGTATGTGTGCACGTGTATGTATGTGTGTGCTTAACTAACTATAGAAGCTGAAAGACGCTCAACTATAGTGGTCACAAACCAGGTACTAACATTAGTTTGGACCTAAACTTCCTTGTGGGATGGATCTAGGGCCAGTCATATGCCTCATTTGGGTATGATTACTTACAGCATTCTTTATTGCTAGCTGTATTGCTCTAATACCGGATGCTTTGTATGCTTGTTTGCTTGTTTTCCATCTTTTAGTTGGGAGTGTCGCAACTTCACTGTTTATTTTATGGTGTTAACGTAAGCTGCTTGCAATCGTTCGGCAAGAGGAGCGGGCGCTCCTGGTCACTTCATCATTGGTGGCTGACCTTAAAATAAAATTTAAAAAATAAAAAAAGTATCGCATTTCGGACGTTCCTATGTCGTCATTTTTATCCCGCTACTTGAAGTCACCGGTAAAGTTTGCCCGCGGACGAGGCTTCACGTTCACAAGACACAGCAGTCTGGCCATGCCAGTGTGACTCGGCGTATGTGTGCATCATGTGGCGTCTAACGCATAGGCACACTGATGCTGCCCAACTCAACTACTAGGACCGGGGACGAGTAGTCTAGGGGTAAGTTGCCCGTCCCACAATCGAAAGGTTGTGGGTTCGAGTCTCACCTGTCGCTACTCTTCGCCCACGGGCAATCGGCGTTAGAGATTGGCGACGCTACATGACTCAACGGTCGATGTGTCGCAAAAGCAATAACCAAAACCTAACCAACTACTAGGATCCTATGGCAGCTCGACTTGGAGAAGAGCATTGTCAGCGTTACGCTTTTGCCGGTGCTGCACGGCTACCACTCCGGGGCATAAAGTCATACAGTGCTTAAACTTAATAAGAGCCACAAGGGCTAATCCCGGTCAAGTATGTACATGGAAGATACCATAATCCCGGAAAACAAGATCCACCTCAACCAACACCACATGCTAAAGAAACCACCCACCAAACATCCCACACACCTATGAATGCCTACCTACCCTAGCTATCCAGCCCTATTCACTTGATCGCTCTTAATACATGTGGACTGAATGCCTTTCCAGTGTCGTAGCCAGAATTTGGTTCAGGGAAGGACGAACATCTGAAGATGGACCCCAACTTTTCCGAATCTCCTCGGATTTCGGCTACTATATTTTAAATGGGCCCCTATATATATAGTATATATATATATATATATATATATATAATTTTTCCGCAATTAATAAATTATGGTTTTATAGTAGTAACCTATGGCATAATGTTATTTTACTGCATGGTATACATTCATGCTATATATATATATATATATATATATATATATATATATATATATATATATATGATACAATACTATTTGATTTCATTATAGGTTACTACCATAATACTATTATACTACTATATATACTATATTTCTGCTAAACCAGTTTTTCCGGTACTTATAGAAACCAGTCTTTTCTCGTTTCTAGGGTCACCCATGTAAGAGCCAGTTTGAAGTTGGTAAGACAGAAGCAGCTCTAAATTCACGTCTTTCCAGGAGCAGCAATAGCTATAGTGTAGCAGATTTACAAACTTGGTGAGTGAGCTGGCCTGCGCTCCCGAAGGCTGCGGCAGCCATGTTATCGCTCCGGCTGCCAGCGAACCCTGCCGCCCACGTGCGATGTGAGCCAGCGCGGCCTCGAGTTGCGCCCAGGCCCGACGGAAGAAGCAGTGGCAGGCTGAGACTCCACCCACTGACACAGTGGGACGCTGACTTACACGCCTCAAGAACGCCCGACTATCTCGTGCCGCATATCCTGCATTCTGCTCCGACCCCCTGTTCCTGGCTCCTTGTCCCTGATCTGTGATCCGGAAATAAATCCAATGGAAGTCCTGATATCACGATTATTTGAATTTGGCACATATAATGACATTTATCATTTCTCTGATGCCTAGTCTGTGTGTGTTATAGACATGAATTATCGCCATCGCCACCGTTCCATTTGCTGGGGTTGTGGTCATCACTTGGCACCGTACCATGGGCAGCAGCGCAGGTCAATGACCGGTCGTTGACACCCCACCATCCAGCAATACGTACCGTGCATGCACAATGTGGACAGACTCCGCCAGTTGGGGACAAACACAGGAGGCAGTGTCGTGACGAACCTGGAACGCACCGCTGCCTTACTGAAATTATTAGCCACCGGGTGAAATTTCCCCGAGGTATTTGCACGTTGTGTGAATAACACACATGTGTGCATGCTTAGCGTCACAAGAGGACGCGTGGATCGGTCAAGAAGCGCGCGTAGTCCGCTTAGCTTGGCACTCCGTAGTCACGGACGCACACCGAGTACCGTGACGCCGGCATCAGCTGAACACGCGGACATACACACGTGGGTACAGTGCGATACAATGTCAAGTTCCATGACACGATACACATCCGGGGTGCTGGACACAACAGCCTTGGAAGCGGTGACGGACCGGACTTTGTGACTGTGTACGCAGTGTGCTCTACCAATGTGTGTTCAATGTCAACCTTGGGATAAATTCCGGCAGATGAACCAAGCTACTTTCGTCATGAAGTGTATATACGATACGATACAACTTGTGGGCGGTGATAGATATAACGTGACCCATGCCAATATTAACTTACACATGATTTAAATTGCTCTGGTGGCTTTATCGCGAAACATTTACATATAGAACACATGTAGCAGAAACACACACACACACACAAACACACACATATACACCCACACACACACATGTACATATGTGTATATATATATATATATATTTATATATATATATATATATATATATATATATATATACATATATTTATGCATATATATATATATATATATATATATATATATATATATATATATATATATATATATATATATATATATATATATATATTTATTCATTTATATATATATATATATATATATATATATATATATATATATATATATATATATTTATATATATATATATATATATATATATATATATATATATATATATATCACACACACACCCATATATATATATATATATATACATATATATTGTGTGTGTATGTGTGCGTATGTGGGAGGGAGGGTGTGGTGGTGGAATGAACAAACATGCCATCCAAGGTCATCAGACGTGAGTGATGTGACCATGGGCTCACATGCCAGGTCATCACACTATCCTGAAGAGAACCATATGCATCGATGATTTCGTTATTTTCCGAGTATCTGGAGCATCTAAGGGAACACATATTTTACGACAAGCATCAGGTAGATGTGTTCGAAACGCATCAACAACATCGATGCCACCGAATTTTTCTCCCACATGCATTTGATATCTTCTAACCACTTTTGAATTTGAAGTGTGTGGCTCATAGCTTAAAGCGAAGGCGAAGCAAATTAGACTAATGAAGAATATCTGGAAATATAGGCGCAAAATGGAAATGTATTCGCTCTGAACTTGAGAGCCAAACTTAGTGAATAAATGGATATGTGACAAAGATGAAAGTTGGAATGCCAGAAAATAGCAAAGTGCACAGGTCAAGATTGTTTGCTGTTAGCACGATAACGTAAATATTTCACGCTGGGTTATAATTACATTTCTTGTTATATAACATGTCACACGTAATATGTATATATATACATATATATATATATATATATATATATATATATATATATATATATATATATATATATATATATATATATATAAATATATATATATATACATCCATATATACATACATATATACACACATACACATACATATATGTACATGCATATATATAGATATATGTATATACTACTATGCACATATATATATACATACATATATATATATATATATATATATATATATATATATATATATATATACATATATATATCAAGCGCATGTTTATACACAGATAGATACATATTCTATATATATATATATATATATATATATATATATATATATATATATATATACATGCATACATTTATACATGTGAATGTATGTATATGTGTATGCATAATCCTTCAAAACACACACACACACACACACACGCGCACACATACCCACTCGCACGTAGCGAGCGGTGAGTAGTCAAGATGTCGGACTGTGATCATTCAGTATTATTTCCAGATTCCCGTGCTTGAGTTATAACATGATATTCACAAATTTTCAACTATTTCTGTCGATGTACTTCTTTTGGCTACCGTTCAGAAGTCCTCGGTATATTTGTCAGTTGTGTAGCTTCTGGTGCTCTTGGTGTACTTCTGATACTGCGATGTGTTTTTTTTTTTCGCCCCCTTTCTCTGCGAACGATTCCTACACGTCGCTCCAATGTTTCTGAAGCCTTTCGATGGACATCTGAAATTTTGTGTATTTCGGTTACGCCTATATCTCCAGCTCTGAACGAGTTTTTTATGCTTCCCAACTCATGTACCTGAACGCTTTTAGATATACGCTCTGATCACTATTTGTGGGCGCGAATGATCAGCTCGGTGGAAGCGCCCTAAAGCCCAAATAACTAACTGATCACTGTTTGTGTTCACAGATGGCGTTGTCGGTGTCACGCGTTTTGATGACTGACGGTATTAACGTCCAGTGTGCTGAGATATTGAGAAGACAAGGCCTGCACGTGACTGTGGCGGCTAAGATGCCTAAAGACGAGCTGATCAAACAGCTGGAGGTGGGTAGATGGCAGCGCAATGGCGAGTTGAGCTGAAACTGTGTGATGCGTTCATTGATGTTGGGCGCAAAATGATTTTGGTCAAAACGCCCTTAAACTCAAATAACTAACGAGTTGATGAACGTGTGAAGGAGAGACCTCAGCCGCACCCTGGATTATCGTTGAGTTAACAACGACAAGGTCAGAAATCCTCTCTGGATCCCCAGAAGGTGGTAGTGCCCGGGTGGCCAATTTTCTGGATCTCCCGGACGGCGGTAGTGTCCGGGTGGCCAGTTATCTGGATCTCCCGGACGGCGGTAGTGTCCGGGTGGCCAGTTATCTGGATCTCCCGGACGGTGGTAGTGTCCGGGTGGCCAGTTATCTGGACCACCCGGACGGCGGTAGTGTCCGGGTGGCCAGTTATCTGGATCTCCCGGACGGTGGTAGTGTCCGGGTGGCCAGTTATCTGGTTCTCCCGGAAGGTGGTAGTGTCCGGGTGGCCAACTCGGAACTCGGTGACGAGGCGGCCACTGTTGGGTAGGCATGAAATCCGAGTACTACTGGTCTGCTTTTTTTACATTGAATCATTACTCTGTTGGTAACATATCAAAACACTCCGGCAATTTCTGGCTAGCTAGGATGCACTTTCTTTTGAAGGTTCATGCAACCAATTGTCATGCGGGAGACGGAAAAGTGCTAAATATTAATCTTCGCGTGTTTTATCAAACATCTTCGAGTAATCCCTGAAATCCCTGGTCGAGCAATCACCCTTGACAGCGGCATAATTTATGAAGAGGGATTTTTGTCGCGATCAGTGGCGCATCCTGGATTTTCTTCAAGTTCGATCCCCTAAAAAATGTTATGAATTGGTCAAGACTTTTGGCGCACTTTTTTGGCTTTAAGTGGTGCAAAGATTATTATTTTTTGCTTGGTGTAGTCCGTTCGCGATGATGCACCGGTGTGAAACTTCCATCATAACGCAATAACTTCTTTCGGTGCATTTTGTGGTGCATTTTAAAAAAGCAGTTTACGTGCATATAGAAGCTAACGCAACGTTATAGACGAAACACAGCATGCATGATTAAGGAATTTAGCGGTGTGTGACTATGACTACTGCAAATATCTTCCGTAGTATAAGTTTAATTAGCGTGCACTTGATAACAGCAGAATTTATTTGCCACATTCCACCCGTCATTGTTAGCTTGGACGTATTATCCAGCGCAACAGCTCCGGGTTATGCAGTAAACTTTACCACGGGATTCGTTAGACAACTTCGGTCCTATGGGCCATCATTTCCTTCTTCATCTGCGGGGGAGAGGGGGGGGGGGGGGGGCAATCATTATTTGCGGCCAGTTCGCCATAAGCGATCCCGATGAACAGCTTCACGTCTGTTCACCAGACGCACGATACACTGTTGGTGCGGTCGGCAACCAAGGTGACGGCCGAGGTCATCGAGGCGTGTCCGGGCCTGAAGCTGATTGGTCGCGCCGGCACCGGAGTGGACAACATCGACGTGGATGCCGCCACCCGCAACGGCGTGCTCGTCATGAAGTGAGTGTGGAATTACCTTATGGAACGTCACCGATGTCGCCATGACCGGACGCCATGACGTACTCGTATGTATATATATATATATATATATATATATATATATATATATATATATATATGCATACATGTATGTATGCAAGTATGCATGCATGTATGCATGCATGAACGTAGGTGTGTATGAATGTGTGTATGCATATATGTATGTATGTATGCATGTATGTATGCATGGATGTATTCATGTATTTGCACTATCCGCCAAAGTCACATTTGATTCTCAGGTATCTTGTCGAAGAGACAACAAACGTTTTACCATATAAAAGCGAAGCAAAGACAAACATGATGGACACAAACATGACTAGCGTTCAGATACTAGTAACAGATGCCGATGCAATATGAATTCTATGAAACCCACGTTCAGCAATCAACTTTGTGCGAAGCCGGGGCTACATCAGTTTGGTTTGAAGCGGCCTGCCTAGCGACTCTTGAAGCTTTTAATGGGACTGCTTGCAATGGTGACATGCGGTAGAGTGTTACATGCTCCTGCTGCCTTGAAAGGGAAAGCCAGCTTAGTCATCTCAAGTCTACAACGCGATAGATACGGCTGAAGGCCGACACAGGATCGCGTTTCATGGCTTGATATTTGGATCGTACACTGGAGGGCATCATTGGCTTATATCATGAAGTGGGTTAAAAATGTTGATGAGTGTCACGCTGGACAATGAGTGTCTGTATTTTGGCCTCTTCTAGGGGATGTATTGGTAAAATGTGGTGTTGTTTAAGATGACCTGGAGATTATTCTGGAGACGAAATACAAGCAATGAATTCGTTTTAATTGAAGGTGAGTGGATGATAGCTAGGCCACGACCAGTAGATCGCCTAGCGGAGTGTGGTATCAGTCTTGTTGCCATAATTACACCTATGAATACTTGGCGACCAAGGCACTGACGTCCGTGGTTCCGTTTATGTTTTCGCCAATGAACCGTTTTGGATCCGAGATACTGTTCGCCTGCAAGGCGTTATAAGGAGTGCGATCTTTCCATCAGCCAGAATTTATCGTTGAACTGTCTAATCCAAGCATACTTGAGACAACGTGCATTCAGAAAATCTAGCAGCGCCATCGATTGTAGAATATCTCTTCACTGACGGATGTGTGCTTGATGTGCATTGCGCGACGTTCCGACTCGTGTCTCGAAGAACGTGTGACGGGCGTGTGCGCCTGAGTTTTCCTTTGGCTGCCAGCTGCCGTGTCAGAGCTGACTTTGTTTCTCTGTGTGCCGCAGCACGCCGGGAGGCAACACACTGAGCGCCGCCGAGCACACGTGCGCCATGCTCAGCTCACTCAGCAGAAACCTGCCGGCCGCCTGCGCCTCGCTCAAGCAGGGCAAATGGGAAAGGTGGATATAAAATGGCTTTCTTCGTGGGTATAAAGTTTGCGAATGCTCCTTGCTTTCTGCCAGACAGAAGATTCACGCATGAGGGGAACATACCGAGGGTCGAAGGGAGGGGTGGTATTATCCTAATGCACGGCATCACTTAAGGGCAGTGTCAGTGAGTGATTGTTAATGTAGTAGCCAATGATAGTTGGTGGTTGCTAATATAATAATGAAGCAATAGTGTCTGCGTGTCATAATGGATAGTGAGTCCAGATAATCCAGCTAGCCGGCCGTTTGTGGTGGTGCAGGAGTGGTGTCAATGGATGCTGTGGCCGTTTGTGGTGGTGCAATGTTGTGGCAGTTTGTGGTGGAGGAGTGGTGCCAATGGATGTGGCCGTTCGTCATAGTGCAGGTGTGGTGTCAGTGGATGTTGTGGCCGTTTGTGGTGGTGACGGCGTGGTGTCAATGGACGTTGTGACCAACACACGCAGGCGACGGATGCCGCGCCACACCGGGCTTCATTGTCTCCACAATGTGTGATTCAGCAGCGTGGCGTTTCGTGAAGGCTCCGTTCGCACGACCCCGTCCGACAGCGCGTGGCGTTTCGTGAAGGCTCCGTTCGCACGACCCCGTCCGACAGCGCGTGGCGTTTCGTGAAGGCTCCGTTCGCACGACCCCGTCCGACAGCGTGACCCTCCTCCCGGCAGGAGCAAGTTCATGGGCTCCGAACTGTCCGGGAAGACGCTGGCCATCCTCGGCCTGGGTCGCATCGGTCGCGAGGTGGCACACCGGATGCGCTCGTTCGGAATGCGGGTAGGTGTCGACGCCGGTCAGATGACAGTGACACCGTCGCTGGGTGGCGGGCTGGCCAACACCTGATCCCTCCCCTCCCCCCGTTGGCAGGGCAGCGTGCGGCTGCTAATGGTTAGGGGCAAGTAGCGAAGCTGTAAGCCGACACGTGCTTCCTTCAACTACCACAAACACATGGGGTGTGCTGGTTCGACCGTCCCAGACATATCGACGACTGGAGAATTGCAGCCGTGCCACCACTTTCTCTAGAATCACGGAATAGTGCAAACGTGTTTCCTCAGTCTCTCTACTTAGTTCGTGAAGTTTTTGCTTCTTTAC
Source organism: Imbricaverruca yamaguchii (assembly GCA_034440575.1). Lineage (NCBI taxonomy): Eukaryota > Metazoa > Arthropoda > Thecostraca > Neoverrucidae > Imbricaverruca > Imbricaverruca yamaguchii. Next base: position 652,002 of record JAOTOL010001579.1, read on the forward strand.
TCTCTCGTGGAGTGACATATTTTAACTGCGCAAGGTACTTGCAACGAGGAATATGCGTCTCGCGTGTTGTTCTCGTGCCAGTAGCCGTGCTAGTGTCTCAGGCGTAAAGTGAAATGTAGCAATTGGCCTGTCCAAAGTCAGTACTCTAAGCACAGGGTGAAATGTAGCAGTCTGCTCAGAGCCAGCACCTCGGGCATCAGGTGAAATGTAGCAATTAGTCTGCCTGAAAGCATACATCTTTACTTGTCACAGGTGATATTACTCAGCGCCTGACTATAATTATATCAGCTGTGCAACATACCCAGAGTATTTTCTGGAAAAACAGCTTAGACCATTTCAAATATGAAGAGATGCAACGTAAGTGGTCTCGCTCGTGGTCTTCCCATCAAGGTGTTGCACTGGTTGGTACTTGCGCGGTTTGGCATGCACGACAGCTTTTTCTGTGGAAAGTAACACACCATAAAGAAGTACCTGCTGCCGAGGAACTTAACAGCGCAGGTTTCGGTACCTGGAATGCTTCCAAACTGATTCTTTGTCCATTTACTGCCACGTGGACGCTGCATGACCAATGCAGTCGATGCGCCCTAAAACCCCAGTAACCAACTAAACATCCCATTCACTGACACAGGAGCGGAGAGTGGAACTGTAGCAGACTGTAGCCCTTGTGCGCCCCTCAATAGTAACAGACGGCAGAACACATTTCTCGACAGTAGTCAGCACTCGCGTAAGGACACGGGGGTGGGGCGAACGAAGGGTGATTACAACATGGGGACACGGCAGGCGGAGGCAGGGTGGACAAAACCTTTTATAACTTTGCCGACGTTGAGCGTTACCACAAGATGTTGCAAGCTTGGAAGCGATAGTTATAAATGGCTTTTCCGGTTATGAGATGCTTCAGTGTATGTCTGTCGGTCAGTGTTGGCCGTGCGGTGCGCTGCGTGACGCCACTGACGCCCTACTGACGTCACTGACGCCCTGCTGACGTCACTGACGCTCTGCTGACGTCACCAGGTGATAGGCTTCGACCCGATGGTGACTGCCGAGGCCGCTCTGGAGTTCCACGTGGAGAAGCGTGAGCTGAACGAGATCTGGCCCGAGGCCGACTACATCACCGTTCACACCCCACTAATCCCACAAACCAAGAGTGAGTGCTGTCAGGGGCAGTCAGATTATCGGGACGACAGCCGGCTGCTCCGCGTGGCGCCACCGTCAAGACCAGCTCCAATGTCTGAGAACATTTCATGCCACGGCTAATGTTGAACTTTTTGTTCACGGCTTTGTTGAAAGTGAGGCTAGGTAGCCTTCAGGTAATTTGAGCTTGAGCGCTAAATGACTTCGCAGTCGAAGTGCCCTTAAGCCCAAATAATCAGGTTTAGCCACCTTTGTTATATTAGCTCCCGTGGTGTAATGGGAACCGATACGCCACCCTCCGATATTTCGAAGTCTTTATTTTTGTTTCGGCAGAGGGCGGCAATGGAAATGTCTGGTTAGCTTCGCACAAGTCTTTTAGACCTGAAGTAATTTTTCCTTCACTTGGAAATGCCTTCCTTTTAGCTTCGCAGCAGTTAAGCTTCGATTCACAGCATTCAACTGTAGGTATGTGCTTTGTCTTGAAACTCATCGGAGCAGTTTTTGCAATGGGACATCAGATGGGCAACAATATGTAATTTTAAGTGGCGTGGGTATGGGGATAGTTGAGCAATCGCGACCGGGGCGAGATGAGCCGCAATCTATCAACGTGTCTCATGTTGCCAACCTGGTAGCTCAGTTGGTTAGAGCGCTGGGCTGTGTCGATCCCCCTGTCTGGGCAAAACAGGGTTTAAGTCGTTCAAGGCGGTCGTATTCAGCCTCCGGCCGGGAGGGTCAGTTGGAAACAGGTCAGATGAGGCCGGAGACGAACTTCCGGGGCGGTCGTGTCAGCGCATTAATGACACGTTAAACGTTCGATACAAATTCTGCCGTTGAACTGGAATCTACGGTTTGTGTGATGGGGCTAGGGTCCTCGCAACATGATCTGCTTAGCACTAGGACTCTGGCCCATAAAGATGCCCCAAGAAGAAATTGGGTCACTGATATTTGCTTTTATGATGCCGACGTTTTCTCATACAATATGCAATGACGTATCGAAAGAATTTTGTTCAGACTATTTGTGTTAGCATACGACTGTTGTACACACACACACATATATATATGCATATATATATATATGCATATATTCGTCGCGAAGTCCGCATGTTTCATGTATGTTAGAAAGCGGAAGGCTTAATAACCTTAGTAAGTGACTTGAAATCTATTCGAACGAATTCATATTTATGATTCAACCCCGCATCCTCGCTGGACTGTGCTAGCTTTCGCCACGTACGTCACTGTAAGTCGGCGCGAGTTGAGCCCTAATCACCTCTGCCGACAGACCTCATCAACTCGGACACGCTATCGCGGTGTAAGCGCGGCGTGCGCGTGGTGAACGTGGCGCGCGGCGGCATCGTGGACGAGGCGGCGCTGCTGGCGGCGCTCGAGTCGGGACAGTGCGCCGCCGCCGGGCTGGACGTGTTCGTCGAGGAGCCGCCCACCCAGCTGGCGCTGGTGCAACACCCGGCCACCGTGTGCACACCACACCTGGGCGCCAGCACACGCGAGGCGCAGCTGAGAGTGGCGCGCGAGCTGGCCGAGCAGATCGTCACCGCCGTCAGGGTCAGTGGTGGTGGTGAGGTGGGGGGAGGGAGAGAACAGATGGTCACCGCCGTCAGGGTCAGTGGTGGGGGAGAACAGATGGTCACCGCCGTCAGGGTCAGTGGTGGTGGTGAGGGGGAGGGAGAGAACAGATGGTCACCGCCGTCAGGGTGAGTGGTGGTGGTGAGGGGGGAGGGGAGAGAACAGATGGTCACCGCCGTCAGGGTGAGGGTGGTGGTGGTGAGGGGGGGGGGGGGGGGAGAACAGATGGTCACCGCCGTCAGGGTCAGTGGTGGTGGTGAGGGGGAGGGAGAGAACAGATGGTCACCGCCGTTAGGGTGAGTGGTGGAGGGGTGGGGAGAGCAGATGGTCACAGCCATCAGAATGACTTGTGAATGCGGGGAGAACAACACCCTATCCCCAGAGATGGGACGGATCTGAGTGGCATCTCTTTCCCGCGGCCATGGCCTTTCTATTCGGCAATAACAAAGTAATAATAAGCGTCTCTTTGTTCGGCTGCCTGGATACCTAAGCGATTCATCCCTTCAATCACCATCATTTCGCGTGTTGGAACTTTGTGCCATCGCTGGGCTGAACTCTACCATTGTGTGACGATCACGAGTATTGTTCTGTTGTGCCGCAGGGCGGCGCTCTGGTCGGCCTGGTGAACGCCGCCAACCTGGGCGACGCCATGGGCGCCGACTGTCGGCCGTGGCTGGAGTTGAGCCAGGCACTCGGCACCGTCTGCGGCGTGCTGGCCGGCGTCAGGGCCGGCAGACCCTTCGACCTCGAGGTCACGCTCAGTGGTGCGTCCCGAGCCGACTCGGTCGGCCGGGTCACGTGCCGGGCCAGGTGGGCTCGGCTGGGGCACATACCAGGTCAAGTGGGCTCAGCTGGGTCACATACCAGGTCAAGTGGGCTCAGCTGGGTCACATACCAGGCCAAGTGGACTCAGCTGGGTCACATACCAGGTCAAGTGGGCTCCGCTGGGTCACGTGCCGGGCCAAGTGGGCTCGGCTGGGTCACATGTCAGCCAAAGTGGGCTCGGCTGGGTCACGTGCTGGGCCAGGTAGGCTCGACTGGTTCACATGTCGGCCCAAGGTTGGTTATTTGGGCTTAGGGGCGCATCGACTGCTTCGTCCATACAGCGCCCATACATGTCGGCCCAAGTGGGCTCAGCTGGGTCACATGCCGGGCCAGGTGGGCTCGGCTGGGTCACATGCTGGGTCCTGGGCTCAGCCGGGTCACATGCCGGGGCAAGTGGGCCCAGCTGGGCTAGGTAGGAGCTATATGCGCAGATGCGTCCTATGAAACCAACGACACCTTTGCAGTGATGCTACTTAGCTGGTGGTGGTATGAAGATAACTAGCGAGCATCTAGCTAGCGAGAGACGAGTCGAGCGTTGTAGTGAGATGGCTGCACACCCGTTGTCGGTGTATACACCTTGGCTGACATCAACACCGCAGTGTAGGTCTGACCCATGTCCACCTGTTGTCGGTGTATACATATTGGCTGACACACCGCAGTGTAGGTCTGACCCATGTCCACCTGTTGCCGGTGTATACACCTTGGCTGACATCAACACCGCAGTGTAGGTCTGACCCATGTCCACCTGTTGTCGGTGTATACATATTGGCTGACATCAACACCACCGTGTACGTCTGACCCATACCCACCTGTCATCGGTGTATACACATTGGCGGACATCAACATACGGTGTAGGTTAACCCACGCCCACCTGTTGTCAGTGTGTACAAATTGGAAAATTAACGGCTGAACTCCCAGATCAAATATAGTGGATTTAACAATTTCGGCTTCCGTTATACACAATACTTGACGAGACGCTTAGTAGAGCACATAGAAAGTGAACTAGTCTACACGGGATACATATGACCCTTGGATTCAAAGTTAGCATTTAAGCACGTCCGAAGTTGTGTTGAGGATTAACAGGTCAACGCAGGCCGACGCTGTCGGTTAGCCCTGGCGTCATTGACGCGATGCGATGTCATCAGACGATAGCACATGTAAGAAAGAAGCGACATGAATCCATTAGCATCATGTGGTACTTTAAAACGAAATAAACACTTCCATGCTGCAATGCTGCTAATTTTTCATATCAGTGTCACAGTACTGCCAGCTCCCAGCGCTGTATACGCCCTTGTGGGGAACATTGCACAATGGAACCGTTTTCGATTTTTTTTTGCAACCATTCTAATTAACGTCTTGTTTCGATTTACATCCCACGACGCCGCATGGCTTCAAGCCAATGAACAAAGCTTGTTTCACACCGGATCACTGACCCGGTCGTGCCCCTCCCCCAGGTGGTGACATGGATCGGATACAGGCCTTCCTCGGCTCCTCGGTGATAGTTGGCCTGATGTCGGGCATGACGCCGAACGGCATCAACCTCATCAACGCGCCGCTGGCCGCCCAGGAGGCCGGCATCCGTGTGAGGGTGACGCGTGACCAGCAGGAGTGCGCGACACGCGTCGTCACTGTCCGCATCACACTGGACGGCCGCAAGCACTGGGTCACAGGTGAGATTGCCACCGACACTGGGTCACAGGTGAGGCCGCCAGCACTGGGTCACAGGTGAGATGGCCACCGACACTGGGTGACAGGTGAGGCCGCCGACATCACTGGGTCACAGGTGAGACGGCCAACACTGGGTCATAGGTGAGACGGCCAACACTGGGTCACAGGTGAGATGGCCACCGACACTGGGTCATAGGTGAGACGGCCAACACTGGGTCACAGGTGAGACGGCCACCGACACTGGGATACAGGTTAGACGGCCAACACTGGGTCACAGATGGGACGGCCAACACTGGGTCACAAGTGAGACCGCCGAAACTGGGTCACAGGTGCGACCGCCGACACTGGGTCACAGGTGCGACGGCCAACACTGGGTCACAAGTGAGACCGCCGACACTGGGTCACAGGTGGGACGGCCAACACTGGGTCACAAGTGAGACCGCCGACACTGGGTCACAGGTGAGGAAGCCTGGGTCACAGGTACGACGGCCAACACTGGGTCACAGGTGGGACGACCAACACTGGGTCACAGGTGAGATGGCCGACACTGGGTCACAGGTCAGGCAGCCAACATCACTGGGCCACAGATGAGACGGCCGACATCACTGGGTCACACGTGAGGCGGCCGACATCACTGGGTCACAGGTGAGACGGCCAACATTGAGCCGCAGGTGAGGCAGCCGACAATGGGCCATGGGTGATATATCCCTGGTGCTTTGTCACAGGTAAGACAGTCGAAACTGGGCCTTCGGTGAGACTTCTGGTGCCGCGTCACAGTCTAGCATAGCCTAGCCTCGGCTGGCCTAGCTCAAAATACAACCCGAACAACTCTACTAAACATTTGTGGCCCTCTGTCGGAAAATTAACTAGCTATTGGCGCGATAAATGTGTTCATATGGTGCATAGAATAACCACGCGACATTCTCACAGCCAATCCGTTAAGACATCAATTATCAGCATGCACATGTCTTACCTGTATGACACCTTACATCAGCATACAAAATTTAAGTGTTATGAATAAGCCTCACCAGTAAGTGACGCATGACTCACCACCCCCAGGTACAGTGAATGGCAACCAGTCAACCTTGTTGGAGCTGGACGGAGCCGCCTTCGAGTCGGGCGTCACATTCGGCGGCAACATGCTGTTCTTCCAGGGCGACGGCGCCAGCGATGCCATCATGTCTCTCATCAGTGAGTCACCAACGTCCCCATGGACCTTATTGGCTAATCTCATCAGCTGGTTGGTTATTGGATTTACGACACATCGACCGTTGAGTCATGCATCATCGCCAATCTCTCACGCCGATCGGTCGCGGGCGAAGAGTAGCGACGGGTGAGACTCGAACCCACAACCTTTAGATTGTGAGACGAGCAACTTACCCCTAGACTACTCGTCCCCTAATCTCATCAGTCACCAACGTTCCCCATGTACCCTGTTGGATAATTTCATCAGCGTGTCACCAACATCCCGTCCCCCATGGACCTTGTTGGCTTATCTCATCAGTGCGTCACCAGCGTCCCCGATAGACCTTGCTGGATAATCTCATCAGTGAGTCACCAGCGTTTCCCATGGATCTTGCTGGTTATTCTCGCATCTGCTCTAATCGGAATTCCCATGCGATATTGGAGGTCGCCCACCGTTACATTACTGGTACAGCCAAACACCCAGCTACGAAAAAAAACTGCAAAAAATCCGATGCGATCGAAGCTTTCTCGATTTGCAAGGAAAGTTGCTAAATAAGTGCGCGGGCAACTGTATTGCTGTTACAACTTCTGTCATACATATGCCCTGACTCAACCGAGTGCCACCTGAAAACGCGTCGAGTAGTTTGCAAATGTCACCAACCTCACCACATACGGTTATCTTTGGCAAACATTACTATTGAACGACGAAATGCGACACATCTGACGGACAGCCTCGTTGCAGCGGCTCTGGCATCTGCGCAGGCGCACATACTGACGGTGCTGACGTCACGCGCCAACGGCCACGGCTCGCTGGTGGCCGTGCGGACGCGGGAGCGGCTGGCCAGCCCGGAGACACTGCAAACGCCGCACGCAAAGTTCCTCCTGCAGGCCAGCTTCTAGTGTGACGTCGCTGACTGACGCGGCACACGCGACTGCCGAAACGGAGCGCCGCGTCTCGACCGCTTCTCGACCGACGGTGCCGTCAGTAGCGAGATAACTTTTGGCACCGTCACCAATAGTATTCTTTTCGACGGGACGTCGCATTGATCTGGCGCGGTCCGTGCAGTCAGTTGTGGTCTACGTTATATTGCGCGCAAGTGTGCCGCTCCGGCTGGACCTGATTGTGATCTATTTAGCCGACGTGTGGAGAAGCCGTCGCGCCCGCCGGCTGCGGTTTACCAGTTTGTTCCGCGCCGGCTTCACATTTGTGTGTGCACAGTGTAAAATAATTGATCATGTGGCCTGGAAATTCACAGTTAATGGAATTGTGCTATTTCATCCTTGCCTTAGGCTTTTACAATTTTGCCACATGTGTGGGCAGTCATTATATACACGACTGCTAAATAATGTCAAATGCATGTGACTGAGGTGAAAGGCATACCACTTTTTTAATCCTTAAGTGATGATCCTTTTTTTCTTCCAATCTTTCGCTATTCCCAAGCAACTTCTTTCTTCATCCACACAGTTAATGGTGAAATAATTTTAGGACACTGTGTGTGCATGTGCACTTATCCAGTATGTGTACCACACCGCTGCCTTGTCGCATCGCGCGTCCACTTGTAAATAGGCGTCATATGGTCGGCATCATCACCACGCGTCCAGCCACTCGTGACAGGCAGCAGCACTGAGTCCTCTGGAGTGTGTATTCAGTTAGAGGGTGTTCAGCTAGGACGTAGATCGCGGTCCGTGCCGGAGCACGCACACACAAAGAGCAGACGTCACAAATAAACTGGGCAGCGGATCGAGCCGATTCGCACCGATGAGTGTTCGTGTTCAGAACGCCGGCGTACCCGGGTCCGATCACAGGGGACGGGGACGGGCTCACCGGGTCCACCCGTCTGTACCACACTGTCCACCCGTCAGTACCGCACAGTCCGCCAGTCTGTACCACACCGACCACCCGTCTGTACCACACCCACCACCCGTCTGTACCACACCGACCACCCGTCTGTACCACACTGTCCACCCGTCTGTACCACACTGTCCACCCGTCTGTACCACACTGTCCACCCGTCTGTACCACACCGACCACCCGTCTGTACCACACTGTCCACCCGTCTGTACCACACCCACCACCCGTCTGTACCACACTGTCCACCCGTCTGTACCACACCGAGCACCCATCTGTACCACACCGACCACCAGTCTGTACCACACCGACCACCCGTCTGTACCACACCCACCACCCGTCTGTACCACACTGTCCACCCGTCTGTACCACACCATCCACCAGTCTGTACCACACCGAGCACCCATCTGTACCACACCGAGCACCCACCAGTCTGTACCACACCGAGCACCCGTCTGCCTCACTCCCACTCCAGTCTGCAAATGTCCGCGAACCGCAGAAACGGCGCCGGGCTTTTGGACTAGTGGCGTCCACACGCCCGGACTAGTGACGTCACACGCTCACACTCACACCGACACTGGTCACCTGCCCACACCGCTCGCCGGGGCCGACAGAGCAGGGTCCAGGTGAAGCTGAATGGGGGCACATACGGCCAGTGTACCAGCGGCCCACGCCATTCAGCTTCACCTAAGACCGCCGCTCATGTCGTTCGATGGGAAGGGAGTAACGAAAACGTTAACCTTCCAAGTGCGAGATCATTGCACGCAAAGTTCACGAAATTGCCGCGCTGCAATCATATGAAGTCTTAAAACGGATGGATACCAGCAGACTCGTGTACGTGCCGAACGGGTTCGGCTTATGGCAACGGCTACCGATCAATGGAAACGCTACCGGCAGCTAAGCTGCTGCGCAAACTACTACAGATAAGACTGATGCTAAGCAGCAATACGAGAACAACTCGGGAGCCTAGAAGGTAGCGTCGCACGTCTGTCAGCCGCAGGGTTCGCGTGGGCTGCGCCGGCCGCGGCGATGGATCACAGTCGAGTGGCGCGGTGCGGCCAGTCGACGGACTCGAGTCGCGCTGCCTTGGTGGCCCGCCCGCGCGTGTCGACTGACCGCTGCAACCCTGACGCGTCTGACGATGTCTCCGCCGGGACACGACGGAATGAAACGAGGGCAGGTTCAAATCGACCTAAGCGAAACAGACCTCAACAGCTGCCGACGGCCCTACACGGGCACGAGGGCACATCACAAGGGCATGCGATACACCATCCTATCAGCCTACAAGCGTGGAACATGGACCGACGGGTCCGACATACCGGCATGCTGTTCCGACAATTGAACACTACGTGACAAGAAGTCTGCCGTGACGGCGGCGCGGCGCGCCATCTCCAGTCGGCGGTACCAACTAGTAGCTACTGGTAGAGCCGCTTGAGGTCGCTGCCGTAGTGGTTGCTGAGCTCCTTCCGCTTGAGCTTGAAGGCGGCTGTGACCAGGTGGTTATCAGGAGTCCAGGTTTCGGTCGTCAGGCTGATACGGGCCGGGATCTCCATCTTATCTAGGCGACCTGGCGGGTGGCAAGTCAGCAGTGCATGAGAAGAGAAATACAAGAGGAAGCGGGTGCAGTCATCAAACCAAGGCAGCGACTCAAGCAAACATTAATTGTTCCCAGTGAGTCGAGCTATGCAGTGAGCACACAAGGTAGAAGGCAAACTTTTCCTTGAACTTCAATTGCACACCGACTATCAAAGTCCACCGGACGTACCGGCGCAGAATAGTGAGCGATATAAAACTATTTTGTACCTCCTGGAGTAATTTTAGATGAAAATACTTTGGATTTGAATAGCTGTGTGAAAGAACCACATTAGAAGATGTTCCATCAAAGATACATACACATTTGGAAAAATCCGCCATTTCATAAGTTTGCTTCACAAAATCGGTCCCTTAGGTGAGAGGGTGAGTACGATGACGTTCGCGACCGGATCCCGTAGTAGTGGTGGTGGTGGTGGATGCTTTAGGGCGCGTCGTCTGCCTTGGTGATTTTGCGTCCATGATCCCATAATGACGTCAAAGCTTGTCAATATGACATATGGACATGCAAGTGATTCGGAAGTTCGCATACATTGTAGAATGGGGGGGGGTGCGGTGACTCATCCTGCCATCGGGGAGGGGGCAGACATACTGCTCCTAGGAGGGGGGGCTCGACATCCTGCTGTCAGGAGGGGGCGGACATATCGCTCCGCTCCCTAAAATATGGGAGACCGAAAAGGCTAAGCCGGCTCAGGGGGCGCTCCAAGATGGACGAGGTGGTCCTCGGGAAACGAAATGATGCGTAAATGATGCGAAATGATGCGATGCGTAAGGTAAGAAGCTCACATGATTGGATAGGCCTAAACAAGGGTAGACATTCTGCAGCAAATGAGACGAGGCCCTCTAGCAGTGTCCTAAAATTACTTCACCATTAACTGTGTGGATGAAGAAAGAAGTTGCTTGGGAATAGTGAAAGATTGGAAGAAAATAAAGAATCGCCACTGAAGGATTAAAAAAGCGGAATGCCTTTCACTTCAGTCACATGCATTTTACATTTTTTAGCAGTCGTGTGTATAATGACTGTCCACACATGTAGCAAAATGGTGAAAACCTGAGACAAGGATGAAATACACGATTCCATTAACTGAATTTCCAGGCCACATGGTCAATTATTTTACACTGCCCTCTAGTGCGATCAATGAGGCTCATAAAGTGAGAGCAAGCATCCTAAATGAGATAGATAACCCAAAAAATTAGGTGGGGCCCCTAAGATGGTACAGGAGGTCCCTAACATGAGTTTCACATGAAAAAAACAGCCGAGGCCGAAGAAGTGCATGAGACGCGGCCCCTCAGACCGTACAGGTCCTAAAATAGCATAGGAAACCCCGGGGCGCAGGGGCCACACAAAGGGCAAGGAATGCAACAAGGCCCTGCGATGGTGCAAGAGACACGCAGTATGAACGGCGAGGCCCCAACCAAAGGGGAAGCCATGGAACCTGGCCGGGAGGCATCAGTGAATGAGACGACGTCCACGAAACCGCACAGCACACTCGCAAGATGGCATTGGAGGCCCGCGGAACGCAAGTGAAGGCCCCCAGAACGGGCAGGGAGGGAGGACTCGAGGACATGATACGCGACCCATAAGGCAACACAACTGAAAGCCTACATATAAAATAGGACGCAAGGGTTAGATATGCTGGGATTTACCCTTGGAACTTGAGATAATGGCTTGATTGGGATGTGATCAGGCACTTTACTGGGATCTTTTCTAGATAGGCCTAACCCAGATGGGCTCCTGTGGCTCTTATTAGGCCTCAACACTTTATGAATCTTATGGGTACAACAAATGAGGCGGCAAGAAAATGACGAGGCGACTAGTCTCACTCGACAATAACCCGCCAGTCGTGACCCCATCTGACTCAGTGCACCGCCACACTCGACCATAACCCGCCAGATGTGACCCCATCTGACTCAGTCCACCGCCACACTCGACCATAACCCGCCAGTCGGCCATCTGACTCCCCCCGCCCCCATCGACTCAGTCCGCCGCCACACTCGACCATAACCCACCAGTCGTGTCCCCATCTGACTCAGTCCGCCGCCACACTCGACCATAACCCACCAGTCGTGTCCCCATCTGACTCAGTCCGCCGCCACACTCGACCATAACCCACCAGTCGTGTCCCCATCTGACTCAGTCCGCCGCCACACTCGACCATAACCCGCCAGTCGTGTCCCCATCTGACTCAGTTGCACCCGCCGTCGTGCCCTCTGACTCGTGCCGCCACCTCGCCTACCCAGTGTCCCATCTGCTCGTCCGCCACACTCGACCATAACCCGCCAGTCGTGTCCCCATCTGACTCAGTCTGCCGCCACACTCGACCATAACCCGCCAGTCGTGTCCCCATCTGACTCAGTCCGCCGCCACACTCACCAACTCGCGCCTGGCGCACCAGTCGCTTCTGCACCTCGACCTCCATGCGCTCCATCTTGCACAGGTCCTCGTAGCTATTGCCGTTCGCCTGGGCGCCGAGCACCTCGCGGGCGAGGGCGGTCAGCTGGCGCGGATTGGGCAACACCACGGCGACGACGAAGTTCTTGGACGACTCGCCGTAGACGAACATGTTGTCGACCAGCGGCGACGTGCTCAGGATGGTCTCCACGCGGCCTAGCGACACGTACTCGCCCGACTGCAGCTTCACCAGGTCCTTCTTGCGATCTGTCGGCGTGGGGGCACCTGGTCAGTACACACAGATACCGCCACACATGGAACTGTCATCTACCCAGCAGACAGCGATATATATATATATATATATATATATATATATATATATATATATATATATATATATATATATATATATATATATATATATATACTTTGTGATTCACATCTCATACCTAACAAAAAAAAACAACATTATCTTAACTATGGGGCCCGAGGCCATCCAGTTTTGATCGCGGGCGCTGTTCGCGAGAGGAAACAAGTCAGTAGTTGTAATAGCGTACCTTCACGTCTGATATTTTCCCGGGTCACGGTTTCTATGCTATCAGCGTACAGCCCAGCGTCTGCAGCTGAAGCATCAATGGGTTCTTTCCACAGTTTAGTTCATCCGAAGCTTCAACAAGACTCTTCCAACAGGAAAATCAATTTTTTTTTGGCTTTGGGTACACCGACCATTGTTTGTTTACTATTGTTTGTTTGTTGACTATTGTTTTGATTGTTCGCTCACGCCTATCGACCAGCCAGAATGGAAGCACGGCGCACAGTTGATCTGCAGCATAGCAGGCTGAACAACCAGCCTGCATGCGTCACGCTGTCAATCAGCGCGCGTAACGGCTACGCCAAGTCTCGCTTCCCGCTGATGTCAACTCTTTCCACGGGACAAAATGCCTAACAGAAATAATCTATCCTAGGGTGAGTGACAAAACATGCTGATTGACAGCAGCGAAATATGGCACACGGATAGAAATTATCATCAGAATTCGTAAGCTTGATCCTGGGTCACCAGTGAGCCGCGGGTTCTTTTACGACGTACATAGACGTGAAGGACACGTCGAGTCGTCACTCCCTTAGCAACATAAAGGTATTGGATTAAGGCAATCCTTGCACAATGACACCTCTCCCGTGCATGCGCACTCGGCACGCAGCACACATACCGATGATCTTCAGTGTGCCGTTGGGGTAGAACTCGCCGATGTCGCCAGTGCGGAACCAGCGACGGCCGTCTTCCTCACTGAACTCCTTGGCCGTCATCTCCGGCTGCTTGAAGTAGCCCATGGTCACGTTATCGCCGCCTGAGAACAAAACGGCGCAGTGTCGAAGGGCACGCATTCACTAGCTGTCTCGACATGGACATCAGCTCATGGAAGTGGCTGGCAGTGCAGTGAGGTCACGCATTCGCCAACTGCCTTGACATTGCTTATGGAAGTGGCTGACAGTGTACCGAGGTCACGCATTCGCCAACTGTCTCGACATGGACATTAGTTTATTGAAATGGCTGGCAGTGCTGAAGCAGCTGAAGACGCCCCACTCTGCTTGGCTTTGTCCAAATGAAAAGCCTTGGATGGTTTGCATTGCTCTGGATAAATTTGCTGTTTTCTCTTTTAAAAAGGATAACGTACAATTTTCAAATCAACAACAGTTTCGGGGGCGATGCGAGTAACCATCACATTAAACACCATAACAGTATCACTATATGAGAACGGAACGGAGTTGGAGCGAGGCAGATTATGAGCACGCGTGAGTCTACTCCGATGCATATCAGTGAAAAGCTAATCGGAGCAACTCGCCGTCACGTCTTTGAAGCCTTCACGTCTTCTGCACAGAATTTCAAGTGTTTCGTTGAAGTGCTTCTTCATTCGGTGATCAGAACTGTTGTTTTGATCTTTTTAAAAGCACGTCTCGTCTAAATATTTAAATTGAAGCCATTGTATCATATGCTCACACGGTGAATTGCATGGCCGACATTAGTCGGTGTCGGGGCCCAATCGGCACTGGCCCAGCTGGGCTGGCCATGCAGTCAGGTCCAGTAACTGTTTGTTTGTTTATGGCTGGCTCACGACGCACTTTATGCACATTCACGGCTAATGGCGCCGTCCACACAGGTTCGCCGGGTCTAGCAACTGGGTTATGTAATGACACGCAACCTGTATGCTCCGGGACCGGTGATAGATATTTGGGTTTCAGGGGGCGCGTCGACCGCTGTGGCCACCTCCCCCCGGGAGCAGTGGTGCGGCCGTCCGGTGACTGGGTTATGCAATGGCACGCTCAAGGCGACACTCGACTGCGCGACACCTGTGGGTGGGCGCACCGCGCCACAGCAGCGTGCCACCCGCACGACCTCGCCCTCATCTGGCACATCAAGTTTACGATGTTACACGCTTACGAGCAGCTCGGTGTGTGTGCACTTGTGAGACACGTGCACGACGTTCGTCAGACAAGCCGCATTTCGACACAGGTGCATTCAAGTGTCACTGGTGCGGACTGGTTTTCAAGGCGTTTATTCCGATGTTGCAAACGCCACCCTCGAAATCGGGCTCCTCTGTCTAATACGGTGCACGCGTCTCAAACTGCAATGCACTGTACTGACCTACTAAATCGGTTGCAAGTGTGTCTGAATTGCCTGTAGAATCGTCCGGCTGCACCCACCCCTGCTCCCGGCGGAACCAAAGCCAGACGACTGACCGGTGTCTCACCATGGTCAACCCCCATACCCGCCCCCGTTCCCAGCAGCACCACAGTCAGACGACTGACCGGTGTCTCACCATGGCCAGCCCCCGCACCCGCCCCTGCTCCAGGCGGCTCCACAGACGACTGACCGGTGTCTCACCATGGCCAGCCCCCGCACCCACCCCTGCTCCAGGCGGCTCCACAGACGACTGACCGGTGTCTCACCATGGCCAGCCCCCGCACCCGCCCCTGCTCCAGGCGGCTCCACAGACGACTGGCCGGTGTCTCACCATGGCCAGCCCCCGTTCCCAGCAGCACCACAGCCAGACGACTGACTGGTGTCTCACCATGGTCAGCCCCCGTAACCGCCCCTGCTCCAGGCGGCACCACAGCCGCCGTCGACTCACCGACCATGATCTCGCCGCGCGGGTGCGGCTTGTCGGTAACACTGTAGCCGCCCTCCTCCCACGAGATCAGCTTCACGTCACAGCAGCTCACCGGGCGGCCGACCCGACCCACGGCGATGTCAAACTCTGCAGCATGGTCGGCTAGGTTAGGTCAGGTCAGGTCAGGTCAAACACAGCAGCTCACCGGGCGGCCGACCCGACCCACGGCGATGTCAAACTCTGCAGCATGGTCGGCTAGGTTAGGTCAGGTCAGGTCAGGTCAAACACAGCAGCTCACCGGGCGGCCGACCCGACTCACGGTGATGTCAAACTCTGCAGCACGGTCAGCTAGGTTAGGTCAGGTCAACCACAGCAGCTCACCGGGCGGCCGACCCGACCCACGGCGATGTCAAACTGTGCAGGACAGTCAGCCAGGTCAGGTCAGGTCAGGTCAACCACAGCAGCCCATCTGGTGGCCGACCCGGCCCCTGGCAACGTCAAACTCTGCAACACCGTCAGCTAGGTCAGGTCAGGTTGACCGACAGCAGCATCTGGCAATAATACTCCGTGTTGCAGTGCCTAAACATCTGGGAAAGGCATGCCGGGTGGGAAAATCGATACGCAAAACAGCGACATCAAATCATAGAAAGGTAAGTGCTGCGAACTGGCTAGCCTGCTACACTCATCACCTGTCACAACCTACGTTCAGCAGACACACCCTGAAACAACTTCAGGCCCCGACAGGAAACAAAACAAACCACCGAAATACGTTTGGCTAGGCACCAGACGTAGCCAAACGTATTTCGCCACGCCAAACTTTAAACTTTAAACGCCAAACTTTAGTGCGACATGACTGTAGAATTGTACAGCTGGAGGCTGGCTAGGCGGACAAAGTGCGGCAGCGTGGCGCCGCCGGTGTGGCGCGCTCCACTCACCGTCCATGAGCGTGGCGCAGCTGGTGGTCTCGGTCAGGCCGTAGCCCTGCATCACGCTGGCGTTCATGCAGGAGCGGATCAGGTCGTGGGTGGCCTCGGAGAGCGGTGCGCCGCCGGTGATTATGGCGCGTACCCGGCCGCCCAGCAGCTCCGCTATGCGGCTGAACAGCAGCCTGAGGCGGTACGTCACCCGGGTCACTGACCCGCACGGCACGGCCCAGTATCGACCAGTACAGCCACACAACAGCCTGAGGCGGCCAGGTCACCCGGGTCAGTGGCCAGCACGGCACGGTCCAGCACCGACCAGTACAGCCACACAACAGCCTGAGGAGGCCAGGTCACCCGGGTCAGTGGCCAGCACGGCACGGCCCAGCACCGACCAGTACAGCCACACAACAGCCTGAGGCGGCCAGGTCACCCGGGTCAGTGGCCAGCACGGCACGGTCCAGCACCGACCAGTACAGCCACACAGCAGCCTGAGGCGGCCAGGTCACCCGGGTCAGTGGCCCGCATGGCACGGTCCAGCACGGCACGGTCCAGCACCGACAAGTACAGCCACACAGCAGGCTGAGGAGGCCAGGTCACCCGGGTCAGTGGCCAGCACGGCACGGCCCAGCACCGACCAGTACAGCCACACAACAGCCTGAGGAGGCCAGGTCACCCGGGTCAGTGGCCCGCATGGCACGGTCCAGCACCGACCAGTACAGCCACACAGCAGCCTGAGGAGGCCAGGTCACCCGGGTCAGTGGCCAGCACGGCACGGTCCAGCACCGACCAGTACAGCCACACAACAGCCTGAGGAGGCCAGGTCACCCGGGTCAGTGGCCCGCATGGCACGGTCCAGCACCGACCAGTACAGCCACACAGCAGGCTGAGGAGGCCAGGTCACCCGGGTCAGTGGCCAGCACGGCACGGTCCAGCACCGACCAGTACAGCCACACAGCAGCCTGAGGAGGCCAGGTCACCCGGGTCAGTGGCCAGCACGGCACGGTCCAGCACTGACCAGTACAGCCACACAGCAGCCTGAGGAGGCCAGGCCACCAGGGTCAGTGTTCCGCACGGCACGGCCAAATACCGACCACTACAGCCACACAGCAGCCTGAGGAGGCCAGGTCACCAGGATCAGTGGCCCATACGGCCAAGCCCAGCACCGACCAGTACAGCTAAACAGCAGCCTATGGCGGCCAGGTCACCAGGGTCAGTGTCCCGCACGGCACGGCCAAATACCGACCAGTACAGCGGCAGGCTTATCGTCTCACAATCGAGACCTGCGGGTTCGTGTCACACTTGTCGCTGCTGTTGGCCCGCGACCAATTGGTGTGACAGGTTGGCGGCGCTATATGGACAGGACAGTCGCTGTGTCGCAAACAGCAACAACGGACCGCCCAACCACGGCGAGGGACGACAGGTCACGCGGCCCACCAGACACAGTAGGCTACCCAGCACACACAAACACAGAGGGTCGGTCCGGCAGGACACCGATGAGGATTACCGCAGGTGCTACGAGCCGATCACCCAGGTCAACGTCGTCGCTTCCCGAGTTACTGGCGGGAGGAACGCTGACAGCGCTAGCTGCCAGGTTGCTTCTATCACAAGAAGGCAGGCGAACTCGAACTGGTCACTGTGGGTTCCTTCCCTCATGCGGGACATCATGCAATTCTGACCACCGTCATCGACAGCGGGGTGTGAGGGCACTCAGCATGGTGGGTGTTGGCGATAACACCACCGGAGGGTACCAGCGAATCACTGGGGCCAGTGCAGTGGGCAGAACACATACCATCGCTGACAGAGCGTGTAGAACATCACCCGCTCCGCCATTCGACACGAGAAGAGCGTGCATAGTCGGCGACGGGGCAGCATCATGCCCACGAGCATCCCTGATGAGTGTCCTTCCTAAGTGGCCTGCATAAGTGAACATATCGGGGACGGACAAAACAAATGTTGCCGATGAGTCCGAAGAGCACCACTACGCCGAAACTCCAAAGCCAATCATGCAAGAACGCCCAACCCTCGCTGAGAAATAGAACACCTAAAAATCAAACAAACAAAAACCGCAGTGGACCAGAACTGGTCGATAAAAAACGATACGGATGGTGTTGACGTCACCGCCCCACCGACGTAATGCCCGTCAGATGCCCAACAGTTCACCAGTCCCGCCGTCGTACGCCATACCGACTACCTGTGCTGGCGACTCTGCTGGCGCCCGACTGCCTGCTGACTCGGCCGTTCCAGTTTCAACATGTGCAAAACGGGCATACCAGTTGTGATACAATGGCAGCCATTATTCATACGATGTTGTAATACACTAATCGCCGATTGGTCTTACGCCGCTAGCACGTTTCGTCTCGATTGACGGTTTTTATCCAGCCTTTGAGCTTCGCCGTTCTTCTCTATATGACAGCTGAGATACATACAGTCGTGATGCCACCTCGGCTCGGGAGTAGAATCCGGGAGAGCCTACTCCGCCCCAGGCACTACTGTGTCACATGCTAAGCCATACTGACATCTTAGACTCGTGGATTTAGACAGCACAGCTTTCGAGCTCTTTGTTTTGAAGAACATAATCTTCATATTCTTCAAGAGGCATTCGAAGTGATCGTTAGTATTTCTGGAGATTCCCGGAGCGGATTTAGTCCATCCTCTAGGAACAACGCAAATGATACACACATACAACCAAACACGATTTGCTACGACAATTCGACAGATGTCTTGTTGCTGGAATGAAAGCCAATGAATACGAATCAGTGTTTCGAGTTGTAAATAGTCACTAGAACCACACTACGTTCCCGTCAATACATCGGCCCCATGTAAGTCTTCAGCTGAGATCAGTTCATGATCAGCAGGATGGGGAAGTGTGGGATGTTGCACCGTATGCCAGACAAATGACATGTGCTGCTGTCACAAGCCTGGTCAGCCGGCTGCTGGCTTGACACCGACCTGTGCAGAATCGGCGTCGTGAAGCCGCGGCGGCGCCATCGACTGCGATACTGGACGGCCCAGCTGAAGAGGCCGTACGTCAGCCGACCGGACTGGTGCATCTGCTCCCGGATACCCTGCGACAGTGTCATACCGGGGTCACACGGAGGTCAACCAGCCGACCGGACTGGTGCATCTGCTCCCGGATACCCTGCGGCAGTGTCATACCGGGGTCACACGGAGGTCAACCAGCCGACCGGACTGGTGCATCTGCTCCCGGATACCCTGCGGCAGTGTCATACCGGGGTCACACGGAGGTCAAGCAGCCGACCGAGGATAAGACAAGTTGAACCTGGTACGCTATGACTCAACTGCCGTCTCCAGCACTGCTCACTGTTGCCAACTGACATCGCTGAACGCACCCAGCTAACTGACATCGCCCAACACCCCCAACCAACTGATACCACCCAACACCCCCAACACATATTTCTAAAGCTTTATCTGTGGAATAGCAATGCTTGACATGCTGTATTCCGTATATATCCAGCTGCGAATGAAACTAATTACCACAAGGTGAATTTGAATTATCACAAGGTGAATTCAATTTTACTTCAGTTTTTGGCAAACTGATATCAAATTTACTTAATTTGTCATCATTCTCTTTGAACATTTTTTTTCTTCTTCGGTATAAGTACCTGTTCTTGTCTTATTCTGAATGTCAAAACCACCGTGCGATGTTGAAGAATTAATTATACGCACGTAATATGTGTTTAATGATTGCTTTATATGATGAATGATTCGGTATCTGTGTATTTCCAGCATTCAGAGAAAGAACCTATATCTCTGCAGTTTACGTTATGTACTAGCATGTCCATACGGTATGATGAAAGCATCCTGTATATGTACATATACTTCAGTAGGTATTTCCTATTCCAACTATACAACATATTACCATCACGTCCAGCTCAACTTGTATGCGCTATTAAGGGAACAGCAGATGCTTTCTCAGTAATGCCAGACATTATAAGAAACAAAAAGACAACTAATACAGCCTTCACAAAAGGCAGCAAAAAGTCAACCATGAATATTGTCATATAGCCTAACTCCAACCTATAGCTATGAGTTCATCCCAAAATTCATGGGGTGTGGCTAATTTGTGTTGGGAACTCTAGAGTTCGAGTTGACTGTGTGACAGCATTCATGGCTGATCTTCTCCCGCCAGTCGCAAAATCCTGATGAATTGGCTTCTTATGTCTAATTGTTCGTTGTTGTTGTTTGTTTATTGGTTGGTTCACGGAACACCTTATGCACATTCACGGCTCATGGCGCCGCCCACACTGTTTCACCGGAGGGCCGCGGGATTGGGAAAATGTCCTGAGTGACGCTAGAGTCGAACCCGGGACCTTTGGTACCCATAGCCCGACACCTTAACCACTTGGCCATCCACGCCCCTATGTCCAATTGTTATTTTCAATCCTATGATGGTTTAGTATCATTATCAAAAGGAAACTTCACAGCCATAATTATTTTTGGAGGACTCTTGGGTTCCTTTACGACGCATTCAACCGCTAGGTCATATGGCGTCGCCAACATTTCATGCTGATTGGTCGCGAGTGGACTCAGTAAATGCCGTCGGTTGAGATTCGAACCGACAATCATGCGATCAAGAGTCCGACGCTCTACCAACTGAGCCACCGCGGCTCCCTTCCTGGAGGATTCAAGACTTCTGCCAGGTGCCGGTTTCCGCGTAAATTGCAACATTTCTGGACACTGCTACCGACCGTGCCATTATAACTACAATCACCGTGTCGCCCACTGCCGAAGCTGTTCCCAACCGCCAGCGTCTTCAAACGCCGACACCACCAACACCAACACCCTCCATCCGGCCACTGGTGACAGACGGCTGTAGCTCAACATTACTCCCAATATCCGCAGTCATTCGCCGAGACAATCGTGTTGCCCAGGGTCGATATTGTTCCGTGAGCTGAGGCCCGGACAGGTGAGGCGAACACGCAAGGAGATGGTTAACCAATGGATATCGGACGAGCGCGAAACGGATCAAACGAGACCTCAACTTGCACTCAGGGCCATGTCTATACACACCCTCATTGATCACAACCTTCACGACCTCGGGTATATCCATTGCCACTCACTACCATTGAGCTGCCCATCATAATCACGGCCGTTATACCCTCTCCCACTCACCGGCATCATTACCATCGTCCACCATACCCTCCCCACCCGCTGGATATTACCTGTGAGATGCGGTCCAGAATCATCGGCACGGCTGTCATCAGAGTGGGCTTCAGTAACGAGCAGTCGCCCTTGCAGCCACGCTTCACTTTACTGGACTTGTCCATCAGCGTCAGAGGCGAACTGTAGCCAATCCGTATCCCGAACATGACTGAGCACATCTCTGGGGGACAGGGTCAGGTCAAGTCAGGCCACGTCAGCTTCAGGGGTAAATTGCAGATAATTGGCGACATGCCAGCGTATACTCCTATGAGAAGGGGGGGGGGGGCGGTTCCGTCGGGTCTGAGTAGTAGCAGCTCGTGACCAATCAGATTAGCATTCCACACACGAGGCCAAGACCAGACCGACACCGTCCCGCTACCTTCTACACACGAGGCCAAGACCAGACCGACACCGCCCCGCTACCTTCTACACACGTGGCCGAGACCAGACCGACACCGCCCCGCTACCTTCTACACACGTGGCCGAGACCAGACCGACACCGCCCCGCTACCTTCTACACACGTGGCCGAGACCGGACCGACACCGCCCCGCTACCTTCTACACACGTGGCCAAGACCAGACCGACACCGCCCCGCTACCTTCTACACACGTGGCCGAGACCAGACCGACACCGCCCCGCTACCTTCTACACACGTGGCCGAGACCAGACCGACACCGCCCCGCTACCTTCTACACACGTGGCCGAGACCAGACCGACACCGCCCCGCTACCTTCTACACACGTGGCCGAGACCAGACCGACACCGCCCCGCTACCTTCTACACACGTGGCCGAGACCGGACCGACACCGTCCCGCTACCTTCTACACACGAGGCCAAGACCGGACCGAAACCGTCCCGCTACCTTCTACACACGAGGCCAAGACCAGACCGACACCGCCCCGCTACCTTCTACACACGTGGCCGAGACCAGACCGACACCGCCCCGCTACCTTCTACACACGTGGCCGAGACCGGACCGACACCGTCCCGCTACCTTCTACACACGAGGCCAAGACCAGACCGACACCGCCCCGCTACCTTCCACACACGTGGCCGAGACCGGACCGACACCGCCCCGCTACCTTCCACACACGTGGCCGAGACCAGACCGACACCGCCCCGCTACCTTCCACACACGTGGCCGAGACCGGACCGATACCGCCCCACTACCTTCCACACGTGGCAAGACCAGACCGACACCGCACCGCTACCTTCCACACACGCGGCCGAGACCGGACCGACACCGCCCCGCTACCTTCCACACACGAGGCCAAGACCGGACCGACACCGCCCCGCTACCTTCCACACACGTGGCCGAGACCGGACCGACACCGCCCCGCTACCTTCCACACACGTGGCCGAGACCAGACCGACACCGCCCCGCTACCTTCTACACACGTGGCCGAGACCAGACCGATACCGCCCCGCTACCTTCCACACACGTGGCCGAGACCGGACCAACACCGGTCCGCAGCTCGCCGCAATACCACGATCGTGGAAGGGACAGTCCACCGCATCTTGGACGGCCGCACTGGGAGCGTCCGAGCTGATGAGCAGTCAGTGACAGTAGACCAGCAAACAGCTCCGTCCGCGCGGCGCCCACACACGCCCGGACGGCGACCTACGGACGGCCGCACTGGGAATACATTCTGGTCTTCTGGACGGTGTTTGCCTGTGGCACTGCCAGCCGATAGAACCACCGGACGCCATCACAACAATGCAACACAAGCCTGACGCGAGTGCACGCACTGTCGTTCACATAGGCAGTCTGTCAAGGACGTGCCCGCAATTAGGCAATTCAATTTATGACGCAATCCTAATGACTTCATTATTACTAGTTACCGGATAACTGCCTGCGGGAACCCTGAGCCCACAATTTGGCAGTGTCTAGTGATGGGAATGGAGCCGACCGCACCGCAGTCACCACACTGGTTGACCGACACGACGCCGCTCCGCTCACCTGACATGAGCTCCAGCACGTGTGCCAGCGGCAGGTAGGCCAGATAGACGTCGTCGGGCTGCACGTCCATGGTGACGGCGAACCCAGCCATGGTGGAGATCATGTTGAAGTGCGTCACCATGACACCCTTGGGGATGCCAGTCGAGCCTGATGTGTACCTGAGAGTCAGGTGGAAGGAGAGGAGGGTCACATCGGGCTACGGAAGAGCTCGCACTTATGGGATGTCTGGTACGTAAGCATTAAAGAAATAACTACGAAGAAATCACAGCCATGCATTATGGCTGTCAACTTAGGGAGGTAAAGGCACTAGCCGGTTTGATCAAAATGATGAACAACTTGGTTGTCTAAGTGATCGTCACCATGAAACTCGTGAAACAGATACTATTCTGGAGAGAGGCTGTGTACGCGTGCAGCTGTTCCAACTACAGGGAATTTATCAAGTGTCACACTACCGTGATGGTTCGAACGAACGAAAAAAAAAAATGCACGCAGGAAGAATGTGTGGAACAAGTAGGAGTGCAACACAGGATTGCTTGGGACAAAAGCGATTTATGGCAATATTGGGGATAACGACCATGAATGCGATGTGAAAGGCATATATTTCGGGATGTTCCGACCTGTAAACAGACCTGTAACCCTCATAGTGCGGCATAATTTCCCACCCTCGCAGCGAGAGGCCATTTTGAGCCCCTGTACTAACTTCTGCTCCAAGCTAGATATGTGCGCAGCAGTAAATGGCATGTTGCCGCCTCATCCATGCACTTTTAGATACTTGGAACGTTGTTGTTGTCTCTCCTCTGGTTGATCTTCCAAGTCACGTCAAATAGATCAATTTCGGGGAGCAGCAATTCAACCGGTCTTCGACGCAGTTTTCGGACTGTGGTCTTGAAACAAATGCGATTTCGCGCCTCAATACCGATGATATGTAAACTGAAGGCTTTGTCCAGCATCACGACATGCTCAAAGGTAAGTGATTTCGGCGTCCAGGTGAAGTACCAGGATGTATGCACCCAACTGTTGAAGCCAAAGATTTTCGATACAGATTGTGTTCAGGGAAAGGTAGTAAGTGACAATCAAGCAAAGCCAAATGCTTCACTTATTGAACATTTTGGGAAAATGCATTAAGTGGTTTGCTTCATGAATTTTCTTTTATAATTAAGTTTTCAATTCAAATTTCGTCACACATCATACTAGAAACTAAATCAGCGTCAAAATCTTGCAAAGTTTAGCCATGTCAGCTTCCAAACAGTCTGTGCTTCCCGAATACCTGCAGCTTCCCGAATACCTGCATAGCTTCCCAGCATAGCTTACCGAATACCAGCATAGCTTCCCGAATACCTGCAATATGCATACTCTTGGGACGTCCCAAGTCATATTTCAGCAACCTGATGTGATATTAGATGAAAATGTGGACATAAATGGCACTGAATGAGATACTTTGCCACTACACATCCCGGATATATAAAACCATCGCGTGGTGACAAGAACGAAGGTTTTTTGTTCAAGTTCAAAAATCCACTTAGCCTGTTGACTGGATCCGAGACCACGCTACATATTAATTTTTTTCTTTGACAATTTGTCTCTACATTCATGTGCTAACTATTCACTTGGTCATGAACAGTTTCTTCATGATAAATGTTCCAATGCACATCTAAACGCCGCATTGAGACGAGCTGGTGACTTTGTACTTACCCTGTTTCCTGGACCTGAACAAACTGGACCAGCATATTTTCTCCACACAATGCGGACGCATCGATCGCCGGAAGGAATCCTCAATTTTGAAGTGATATATTGGGCATTTAGGAGCCATCTCAGGAAAACGTAACGGGTGAATTAGGTTCCACACACCGCTGCGAGGGTTAGCATACAACAAATAGTTTCTCTTCCCTTTCTTTTCCTCCTTTACCTAAGTTCGGAGACCAACAGCTACACAAAAAAATATCCCTTGACTGATCAGAAATAGGGCATGGGGTGAGGGCAACTGAGCTATTTAGCTGCGCCAGTTAACATCTGCGTACACTAATGGAGGCACTCATGGGTATATGGACATGGTATAATGAAGTCCTTGTTAGGAATGCACACATAACAATTTGCACTTCGAGCCTTCTCTCGTTAGCTTTCGAGCCTTGCCAATCGAGAGCCTTCTGGCGAACGTCAACGACCCGCCAAGTTCCTGAGGATACAGATGCTCTGGATGAGCTAAGCATGCAAATTACGCCATTTTCCGCAACACCCAGCATACCAAGCAGTTTTCTCCCGTCGCACACTATCTTATTTTCACACAATGGACCTTTGTGCAGCAGAATTAAGGATCTTTTTGATTAAAGTAAAATTGGAAATTCGCAATGTGAAACGTGCCCTGCTGATTTTAACACCCCAATGGAGACTTATCTCCCTACAGCCGAGGATAAATATCGCCTTAGCAGGCACCCGGAAAGGGGATATTCTCACAGATGAGTTTCGAGCATGAACTCTGGAGCACTTGTCGACATGCTATAGTAGCTACGCCAATACTCTTACGGGCGGATCAAAGACAGACGACGGGGTTGGAAGTGCGTCTGTATGCAACTCAGCCACCAGATCGTTCGCATTACCGAGTCTCGCATCCGTCTACACGTACGAGCTGGCGGCAGTTTATAGAGCACTGACTTTCATACAGGTCGGTGATGACGAATATCATGCCAATTTATCCGTCTCGTTGAGCAGCCTGCTGACATTTGTTTGAGTTTTGGTTCCAGTGGCTCTTAAACATATGATATCCTACGCCGCCTGACTTTACTAGATTACGCAGGAAAAATCGCCCACTTCAGTTGGATTCCTACCCACATAGGTATTGCAGGCAATGAACAAGCCGATTGTGCTGCTAGGATAGGTGCACAGGCTCCATTGCGCAGATCATTCCCAATCACTGCCAAAGATTACTAGGGATCTCTGCTTTTCCGCCAAGCAAGTGGCAGGCGAGCTAGGACGAGCTGGGTTCAGACAAGTTACAGATAATGAAGCCAGCCCTCGGTCAGTGACTCTCATGCTTAGGCAAAACGGCGAGACAAGTGACGCCGTGTCGTTTACGCATAGCACATACTTGCGCCATCCATGTTCGCTTACTCAATGGTGAGAATGAACCATTGTGTCCGAGATGTGGTGCAGTAAAGATAGCCACGTTCCGATTTCACACACTACGCTTGGGCTAGAGCGCCGACGTCATTTCGGGAGTGACCAGGCTCACTACCTCCTAGCAGTTTTAGGTGGCAAATCACTAGTCGTGGAATCCGAAAGGCTTTTCAGCTTCCTATCTGATGTGAAGTTTTATACTATTTATCCACCCGGAGCGTTAACATTGAAATGCACCAGGAAAGGAAGCACTTGTACAAGGGACGTTCTATAGCGACTGCTGGAACAATTAACTGTTATGGGCGCGAAATGGCCTCGAAGTAAGCGCGCACTTACGCCCAAATGATCAACCAAACAATTTACACCTCTTGCTTTACATGAAATCCGAAGAAGGTTACCGATCACAACAAATGCCACCGTCTTCATTCTAGTTTTCTGAAAATATAAGCGTAATAAGCCCACCGTTGTGTACAAAACCTAAAATATAAATAGGCAACGTCACTCAAAACACAAGCGCTGCGAATGCCGCTAAAATAGCCAGCCACTTGGGTAAGATGCGGGCCTGGTTCGTGTCGACATTTAATGCCGGCTGACTGGGTCAATGTTGGAAACTCTACAAATTCCAGTCAACGGAGCGCGCGATGGCTTCTTGGTACCAAACTCTGAACACCAGCCACAGGCGCTGGTCAGGACATGCCTGGACACTGGCGAGGCTGTGTTCGCAGCCGCCGGCCTTACATGATGATGGCCGTGTCCGTCCTGGCGGGCGGGTGGCTCTCAAACGTGCACGTATCGCCCAGCGCCAGCACCTCGGAGAAGGGCCGCATGCTGACGCCTTCCCTCAGGCCCGACACGTCTGTATGCTCCAGCTGAAATGGAACCACCAGTGTCAGGGTAGCGGGCCGGGGTCAGGGTGCCATCAGGGTAGCGGGAGACAAGTAGGTTCAGCTACGGCGGCTCTGCACAGTATGCAAAAATCCAATGTCCCCCCTCCCTACCAAAACAAAAAAACAGAAAAAACTGGAGGAAGCCAGTAGGATGGGAGGGAGGTATTCAGAGCGCAAGAACCTCCCGTATGACTGCTTCCATTCCTTACAAAACTTTGGAACGCCATTTGGTTCCAAAGTTTGACAGTTTGGAAGCCGCTGGCGCATTTGCTGTGATCATTGTTGCTCCGAGCCGCGTGACGGAGACGAAAAAAATATGTTTGTGTAAATCTAAACAGTGTAAATGTACAGAAACACATGACAGATCCTTAGTCCAGACGTTCTTGAAGCTGTCAGGATAACCTGAATTGAAACATTGAGCAATATTCAATTGCCCGGACTTGATGGCATGGAGCATACATACATGAGTACATATGGAACATATATTATAGACGCAGGTACATTGGATACATCCCAGATGGACTTCGTAAGATCCTTTGTGTAGGTGAAGACTGGCCATTAATATGAAGTAAGAAATGTACGGACAGTCTATTATGATGCTGCTCAATTGGTCAACCAAGAGCAAGAACGCCTTCCTCAAGACTTGCGAGGAGCCTGCATCCTACTCAGTTTTATTACAGCCTTCCTGTCATACCCGATCTGGTGGCCTATGTCTAACTTAAGCAGAAATAAACATTCATGAATCAAATACCCGTTTTCAATGCTTGCATACAATCCCAAATAGTTGCACCTTTGCTAGCCACGTTTTCAAATTATACCCTTTATTCATGACAATTTCACGTTGTCAGGGATAATTTTCCACCCTGATATCTGACATTAAATAATTGTTGGGATACTGACACACATTCATCCAGCGCCCTAAAGGGCGGTTTTTTGCCATAATAAGATAGATAATTGACCCAAGACGTAAGTGTAAGATATCGTAGTGAAATGTACGTAATGAGAAGAAATATCCGTAATGGTACAATATTGTAATGATATCCGTAATGGTACGATATTGTAATGATATCCGTAATGGTACGTACGTAAATTGGCACGGCACGCATCAGCGACCTAAATGACGCCGTTCGTCGGGTTAAGATATCGCACTGCACGTAAAGCAGTACGGCACACATCGCATCGCAGGCAGGTATGAACTGACCGAAACCACGGTGCCTCGCTGCTGCCCGCACCAACCTCACTGCGCCGCCCGGGCTCCGTTGCAGCCGGCCCGACACAGGGCTGGAAGCCGCCTGGTCTGGCCGGCCCGACACAGGGCTGGAAGCCGTCCCCGCCGGCCGCGTGAGCCCACGGCGGGCGGCCGTCGCTCCCGCCGACAGCGGGCCGGCCGAGGCCAGCCGGCCCGGCTCTACCGCAGCCGGAGGGCACGCCAGGAGAGCGGGAAGGCGTAGGAGCGGCAGGAGAGGTGGATCGCTGCAAGAGGTGACGCACGGTGTTGGTTGACTATTGGTTTTACGGCACGGCGACCGTTCAGTCATGTAGTGTCGCCAATCTCGCACGCCGGTTGGTCGCGGACGAAGAGTAGCGACAGGTGAGATTCGAACCAACAACCTTTTGATCGTGAGACGAGCAACTTACCCCTTTACTACTCGCCCCCATAATGGATGGTGTGTGGAAGTTGTTAAGTAGCTGACTAGCTAATCATTTCGGCACATATGGTACCGTACCATTTCGGCACGTATGATACCGTACCATCTCGGTACATATGGTACTGTGCCATTTCGGCACATATGGAACCGTACAATTTCGGTACATATGGCCACACGGTACACGGCGAAGACGTGATGGCACACCGTGCACTCAATCCACGCCCAGTCAACTTAAATCCCAGCTATATAGTCACACATATACAACCGATCTGTGTTGCATTTTCCTGACATAAATCATGGCTGAGCAGAACGAAGTGAACGAAGCGAACGAACGCGCGCCAAGTCATCTAACGGTAGCGCCTTACATTTCGGAACCAAGTGTCAAATGATTGCCTAACAGGCAACCAAGTGTACAACCAAGTGTACCACTACATCCTAATGGACAGCACATTGTACAATTACTGCTTAACAAACACCAGTGTACCACTACTGCCTAACAGACAACCGAGTGTACAACCAAGTGTACAATGACTGCCTAGCAGATGACCAAGTATACCACCGCCGCCTATCAGACAACCAATTGTACCATTACTGTCCAACAGACAACAGTGTATAACTACATGTACTATTACTGTCTGACATACATCAGTGTACAGCCAAGTGTACCATTACTACCTAACAGACACCAGTGTAAAACCAAGTGTACCATTACTGTCTAACGTACACCAGTATATAACCAAGCTTACCAATACTGCCCGATGGACATAAGTGTACACCAAGTGTACCAATTACTGCCCAGCATACACCAATGCACAACAAAGTTTACTATTACTGCCTAACGGACACAAGCGTGCAATCAAGTAAACCAGTTACTGCCTAAGTCACCAGCACCCAATCTGTTGTCACAGACAATATCTACAGCGACCTCCTTGCAACACTGGGGCCGACACGTTGCACGGTCTGGTACGATAATGAGTCACGTATCCAAACATTACAGGCCAAATGGCTCTTCCACAATGGCTAGCTTTTAAACAATGGGAATTTGGAACGCACAGGCGAGCAATGACCCATCACGCGGTGGGAGCATGATGGGCGCGAATGATCAATTTTGGTCGAAGTGAACTAAAGCCCAAATAACTAACTAACCGGATGGGAGCACGCCGACGATAACCAACAATAGCCATCGATTCATTTATCGACTGTATCGGTGGATCTACTACTCCTAATTTGACAACGTGAAGAAAGTAAGTGAAAGACTGATGTTCAATTGTGAATAGTACTACATATGTTGCTTTCTTTGTCGCTCACCAAACACGTCCTGAAATATTGCGGTTTCTAAGAGAACCCACCAAGATGTCAAGTCATGTGAAGACAATGATCGATGTAGTTAAAAATACTGAATACCGCATCGCCACGAAGAAATTAAGTTAGCTGTCTTGAAATACATACCAACGATTTATATTTTAATACACATGCATAAGGAAAGAGAAGATGGTTGCCACCAAGACTTAAGATGCATGGTAGCAACCTCACCCACCTGATCTTCCATGTAGATGACGTGCTTGACTTTGGGGCATTCAGCCAGGATGGACTTGACCTTGTTACTGAGCGCGTGCGATGTGATCACATGTGTGACCTCTGTCTCCTTGATACCGTGGGCGACGGCGTCCTCGCTTAGAGTAGCATACAGGGTAACCACTGGAACGACACGTCACATTGCCAGAGTAGCGTCCGGGGTCATCACTAGAACGACACGTCACATTGCCAGAGTAGCGTCCGGGGTCACCACTAGAACGACACGTCACATTGCCAGAGTAGCGTCCGGGGTCATCACAAGAACGACACGTCACACTGTCAGTGGTATCCGGGGTCATCACTAGAACGGCACGTCACATTGCCAGAGTAGCGTCCGGGGTCATCACAAGAACGACACGTCACACTGTCAGTGGTATCCGGGGTCATCACTAGAACGACACGTCACATTGCCAGAGTAGCGTCCGGGGTCATCACTAGAACGACACGTCACATTGCCAGAGTAGCGTGTCCGGGGTCATCACAAGAACGACACGTCACACTGTCAGTGGCGTCCGGGGTCATCACTAGAACGACACGTCACACTGTCAGTGGCGTCCGGGGTCATCACTAGAACGACACGTCACATTGCCAGAGTAGCGTCCGGGGTCATCACTAGAACGACACGTCACATTGCCAGAGTAGCGTCCGGGGTCATCACAAGAACGACACGTCACACTGTCAGTGGCGTCCGGGGTCATCACTAGAACGACACGTCACATTGCCAGAGTAGCGTCCGGGGTCACCACTAGAACGGCACGTCACATTGCCAGAGTAGCGTCCGAGGTCATCACTAGAACGGCACGTCACACTGTCAGTGGCGTCCGAGGTCATCACTAGAACGGCACGTCACATTGCCAGAGTAACGTCCGAGGTCATCACTAGAACGGCACGTCACACTGTCAGTGGTATCCGGGGTCATCACTAGAACGACACGTCACATTGCCAGAGTAACGTCCGAGGTCATCACTAGAACGGCACGTCACACTGTCAGTGGTATCCGGGGTCATCACTAGAACGGCACGTCACACTGTCAGTGGTATCCGGGGTCATCACTAGAACGACACGTCACACGGTCAGTGGTATCCGGGGTCACCACTAGAACGGCACGTCACACTGTCAGTGGTATCCAGGGTCATCACTAGAACGGCACGTCACACCACCACTGATCTCAGCCCAGAGGTGCTGTTGCAATTGTATCACACACTCGAAAAGAACGGCCCAATTAGGCCAGGGAAAACCGCAGCTGCTGTGCAACAAGCACATATAAATCTGCCCAATTCCACCCGCATGGCGCACACTATTGCCAGAGTAAGGGGCTCGCTGTTATTTGGGCCCGAGGCGCACCAACTGTACACCAACTGTTCATCAGCATTGGTATTGCAGCGTGTATCAACCCGCCCCGTCTCGGGGGCAGGTCTTCAACCGCCCCTCCGGTTTTTCGCGGATTGCGGACGAACGACGCGCGGCAGCACGCCCACATTTGGCATGCCCTTTCCCACATCAATTTGACATGCTGATTCAAAATTTTTAGGTCATGTCATCTAGGGTCAATGAGTTAGTCCAGGTCAAGTGAGGTCACCTCCAAAAAGTTCAACCAGTCGTCACACTTTAACGGATACATATATTTTAATGAAACTTTCAGCGTTTACTTAGCTTTACGGATACAATAAAACGTACGAGTTGATTTTTTTTTGGTTTTTGACTGCATATAAATTTTGCGTATTTGCCAAATTGCGGTTCAAATACAGGATTCTGGCTAAAATAAGCATTTTTTATTAGGGCAAGTTGCTTCCAACAACGTTTCTCGGTTTGCTCTACCCATTGGAAGAGGGAAATTAAAGAAAACTTGAAAACTCAAAATTTTTAAATACACATTTTATTTTTTTGGGTGCCCGATAAAATTATAGCCCTGGTCGATTTCGGTGTACTTTTCTCATTCCAATTTTTTTAAAATATATCCCAAAATGAACTCCCCAGGGTCAAAACATAATGTAAGTCGTGAAAAGTCATGAAAATCTAGCCCCTGGTGACGTCACTTTGGGGGGGGGATTGTTTTGGAGGGTGGACTCGGACCCTACTCGTCGAGCGCTTTTCGATGACACCTCTTTCGTTTTCGTGCGATGCTTAGTTTGGATTTTAGAAGGGGGTCTTCAAGCGCTCCCCCGAGACGGGGTGTGAGGATTTGATCGGAAAGACGGCGCGGGTTAAGAAGCATTTTCCACCAGTGGAACTGTGCAATGACGAGTGAAGTTTTAGCGTGCAGTAGTCACCAGTGGAGTTGCACAGTGACAAGTGAAGCGTTAGTGCACAGTACTCACCAGTGGAGGTGTACAGTGACAAGTGAAGCGTTAGTGTGCACTGTGCAGTACTCGCCAGTGGAGATGTACATTGACAAGTGAACCGTTAGTGCACAGTACTCGCCAGTGAAGTTGCACAGTGACAAGTGAAGCGTTAGTGCACAGTACTCACCAGTGGAGATGTACAGTGACAAGTGAAGCGTTAGTGCGCAGTACTCGCCAGTGGAGATGTACAGTGACAAGTGAAGCGTTAGTGCACAGTACTCACCAGTGGAGATGTACAGTGACAAGTGAAGCGTTAGTGTGCAGTACTCGCCAGTGGAGATGTACATTGACAAGTGAAGCGTTAGTGCACAGTACTCGCCAGTGGAGATGTACATTGACAAGTGAAGTGTTAGAGCGCAGTACTCGCCAGTGGAGATGTACATTGACAAGTGAAGCGTTAGTGCACAGTACTCGCCAGTGGAGATGTACAGTGACAAGTGAAGCGTTAGAGCGCAGTACTCGCCAGTGGAGGTGTACAGTGACAAGTGAAGCGTTAGTGCACAGTACTCGCCAGTGGAGATGTACAGTGACAAGTGAAGCGTTAGTGCGCAGTACTCACCAGTGGAGATGTACATTGACAAGTGAAATGTTAGTGCACAGCACTCGCCAGTGGAGATGTACAGCTGACTAGCTAATCATTTCGGCACATATGGTACCGTACCATTTCGGCACGTATGATACCGTACCATCTCGGTACATATGGTACTGTGCCATTTCGGCACATATGGAACCGTACAATTTCGGTACATATGGCCACACGGTACACGGCGAAGACGTGATGGCACACCGTGCACTCAATCCACGCCCAGTCAACTTAAATCCCAGCTATATAGTCACACATATACGACCGATCTGTGTTGCATTTTGCTGGCATAAATCATGGCTGAGCAGAACGAAGTGGACGAAGCGAACGAACGCGCGCCAAGTCATCTAACGGTAGCGCCTTACATTTCGGAACCAAGTGTCAAATGATTGCCTAACAGGCAACCAAGTGTACAACCAAGTGTACCACTACATCCTAATGGACAGCACATTGTACAATTACTGCTTAACAAACACCAGTGTACCACTACTGCCTAACAGACAACCGAGTGTACAACCAAGTGTACAATGACTGCCTAGCAGATGACCAAGTATACCACCACCGCCTATCAGACAACCAATTGTACCATTACTGTCCAACAGACAACAGTGTATAACTGCATGTACTATTACTGTCTGACATACACCAGTGTACAGCCAAGTGTACCATTACTACCTAACAGACACCAGTGTAAAACCAAGTGTGCCATTACTGTCTAGCCTTTACCAGTATATAACCAAGCTTACCAACTCTGCCCGATGGACATAAGTGTACACCAAGTGTACCAATTACTGCCCAGCATACACCAATGCACAACAAAGTTTACTATTACTGCCTAACGGACACAAGCGTGCAATCAAGTAAACCAGTTACTGCCTAAGTCACCAGCACCCAATCTGTTTTCACAGACAATATCTACAGCGACCTCCTTGCAACACTGGGGCCGACACGTTGCACGGTCTGGTACGATAATGAGTCACGTATCCAAACATTACAGGCCAAACGGCTCTTCCACAGTGGCTAGCTTTTAAACAATGGGAATTTGGAACGCACAGGCGAGCAATGACCCATCACCCGGTGGGAGCATGATGGGCGCGAATGATCAATTTTGGTCGAAGTGAACTAAAGCCCAAATAACTAACTAACCGGATGGGAGCACGCCGACGATAACCAACAATAGCCAACGATTCATTTATCGACTGTATCGGTGGATCTACTACTCCTAATTTGACAACGTGAAGAAAGTAAGTGAAAGACTGATGTTCAATTGTGAATAGTACTACATATGTTGCTTTCTTTGTCGCTCACCAAACACGTCCTGAAATATTGCGGTTTCTAAGAGAACCCACCAAGATGTCAAGTCATGTGAAGACAATGATCGATGTAGTTAAAAATACTGAATACCGCATCGCCACGAAGAAATTAAGTTAGCTGTCTTGAAATACATACCAACGATTTATATTTTAATACACATGCATAAGGAAAGAGAAGATGGTTGCCACCAAGACTTAAGATGCATGGTAGCAACCTCACCCACCTGATCTTCCATGTAGATGACGTGCTTGACTTTGGGGCATTCAGCCAGGATGGACTTGACCTTGTTACTGAGCGCGTGCGATGTGATCACATGTGTGACCTCTGTCTCCTTGATACCGTGGGCGACGGCGTCCTCGCTTAGAGTAGCATACAGGGTAACCACTGGAACGACACGTCACATTGCCAGAGTAGCGTCCGGGGTCATCACAAGAACGACACGTCACATTGCCAGAGTAGCGTCCGGTGTCACCACTAGAACGACACGTCACATTGCCAGAGTAGCGTCCGGGGTCATCACTAGAACGACACGTCACATTGTCAGAGTAGCGTCCGGGGTCATCACTAGAACGGCACGTCCATGGGGGACCGTCACATTGCCAGAGTAGCGTCCGGGGTCATCACAAGAACGACACGTCACACTGTCAGTGGTATCCGGGGTCATCACTAGAACGACACGTCACATTGCCAGAGTAGCGTCCGGGGTCATCACTAGAACGACACGTCACATTGCCAGAGTAGCGTCCGGGGTCATCACAAGAACGACACGTCACACTGTCAGTGGCGTCCGGGGTCATCACTAGAACGACACGTCACACTGTCAGTGGCGTCCGGGGTCATCACTAGAACGACACGTCACATTGCCAGAGTAGCGTCCGGGGTCATCACTAGAACGACACGTCACATTGCCAGAGTAGCGTCCGGGGTCATCACAAGAACGACACGTCACACTGTCGTGGCGTCCGGGGTCATCACAAGAACGACACGTCACACTGTCAGTGGCGTCCGGGGTCATCACTAGAACGACACGTCACATTGCCAGAGTAGCGTCCGGGGTCACCACTAGAACGGCACGTCACATTGCCAGAGTAGCGTCCGAGGTCATCACTAGAACGGCACGTCACACTGTCAGTGGCGTCCGAGGTCATCACTAGAACGACACGTCACATTGCCAGAGTAACGTCCGAGGTCATCACTAGAACGGCACGTCACACCAGTGGTATCCGGGGTGACAACGTCACATTGCCAGAGTGCGTCCGGGGTCATCACTAGAACGACACGTCACATACGCACATGCGGTGGCGTCCGAGGTCATCACTCCAGAGTAACGTAATTGCCAGAGTGTGGGTCATCACTAGAACGGCACGTCACACTGTCAGTGGTATCCGGGGTCGCGCCGGCCGGGCGGCATCACTAGAACGGCACGTCACACTGTCAGTGGTATCCGGGGTCATCACTAGAACGACACGTCCGGTACGTCGGGGCACGTCACACGGTCAGTGGTATCCGGGGTCACCACTAGAACGGCACGTCACACTGTCAGTGGTATCCAGGGTCATCACTAGAACGGCACGTCACACCACCACTGATCTCAGCCCAGAGGTGCTGTTGCAATTGTATCACACACTCGAAAAGAACGGCCCAATTAGGCCAGGGAAAACCGCAGCTGCTGTGCAACAAGCACATATAAATCTGCCCAATTCCACCCGCATGGCGCACACTATTGCCAGAGTAAGGGGCTCGCTGTTATTTGGGCCCGAGGCGCACCAACTGTACACCAACTGTTCATCAGCATTGGTATTGCAGCGTGTATCAACCCGCCCCGTCTCGGGGGCAGGTCTTCAACCGCCCCCTCCGGTTTTTCGCGGATTGCGGACGAACGACGCGCGGCAGCACGCCCACATTTGGCATGCCCTTTCCCACATCAATTTGACATGCTGATTCAAAATTTTTAGGTCATGTCATCTAGGGTCAATGAGTTAGTCCAGGTCAAGTGAGGTCACCTCCAAAAAAGTTCAACCAGTCGTCACACTTTAACGGATACATATATTTTAATGAAACTTTCAGCGTTTACTTAGCTTTACGGATACAATAAAACGTACGAGTTGATTTTTTTTTGGTTTTTGACTGCATATAAATTTTGCGTATTTGCCAAATTGCGGTTCAAATACAGGATTCTGGCTAAAATAAGCATTTTTTATTAGGGCAAGTTGCTTCCAACAACGTTTCTCGGTTTGCTCTACCCATTGGAAGAGGGAAATTAAAGAAAACTTGAAAACTCAAAATTTTTAAATACACATTTGATTTTTTTTGGGTGCCCGATAAAATTATAGCCCTGGTCGATTTCGGTGTACTTTTCTCATTCCAATTTTTTAAAAAATATATCCCAAAATGAACTCCCCAGGGTCAAAAACATAATGTAAGTCGTGAAAAGTCATGAAAATCTAGCCCCTGGTGACGTCACTTTGGGGGGGGGGGAATTGTTTTGGAGGGTGGACTCGGACCCTACTCGTCGAGCGCTTTCCGATGACACCTCTTTCGTTTTCGTGCGATGCTTAGTTTGGATTTTAGAAGGGGGTCTTCAAGCGCTCCCCCCCTCCCCCGAGACGGGGTGTGAGGATTTGATCGGAAAGACGGCGCGGGTTAAGAAGCATTTTCCACCAGTGGAACTGTGCAATGACGAGTGAAGTTTTAGCGTGCAGTAGTCACCAGTGGAGTTGCACAGTGACAAGTGAAGCGTTAGTGCACAGTACTCACCAGTGGAGGTGTACAGTGACAAGTGAAGCGTTAGTGTGCAGTGTGCAGTACTCGCCAGTGGAGATGTACATTGACAAGTGAACCGTTAGTGCACAGTACTCGCCAGTGAAGTTGCACAGTGACAAGTGAAGCGTTAGTGCACAGTACTCACCAGTGGAGATGTACAGTGACAAGTGAAGCGTTAGTGCACAGTACTCGCCAGTGGAGTGTACATTGACCAGTGGAGGTCTACAGTGACAAGTGAAGCGTTAGTGCACAGTACTCACCAGTGGAGATGTACAGTGACAAGTGAAGCGTTAGTGTGCAGTACTCGCCAGTGGAGATGTACATTGACAAGTGAACCGTTAGTGCACAGTACTCGCCAGTGGAGATGTACAGTGACAAGTGAAGGTTAGAGGAGTATAATGTACAGTGACAAGTGAAGTGTTAGAGCGCAGCACTCGCCAGTGGAGATGTACATTGACAAGTGAACCGTTAGTGCACAGTACTCGCCAGTGGAGATGTACAGTGACAAGTGAACCGTTAGAGCGCAGCACTCGCCAGTGGAGATGTACAGTACATGAGGTTGGTGCACAGACTCCCGGGGGGAGATAAGTGACAAGTGAAGCGTTAGTGCACAGTACTCGCCAGTGGAGATGTACATTGACAAGTGAAGCGTTAGTGCACAGTACTCACCAGTGGAGATGTACAGTGACAAGTGAAGTGTTAGAGCGCAGCACTCGCCAGTGGAGATGTACATTGACAAGTGAAGCGTTAGAGCGCAGTACTCGCCGGTGGAGATGTACAGTGACAAGTGAAGCATTAGTGCACAGCACTCACCAGTGATTCTCTGCGTGAAGGCGCCCATAGCAGCTATCAACCATTCGACGCGAGTCTCGGCGAAGATGGCCACGCGTCCGCCCGGCTCGACCCCGGTCTTGAGCAGGGCGCGACCGAACGCCTCGGCGCGCTCCCCGAACGTCACGTAACTCAACCACTTGAAGTCACCCATCACGAACTGCCGGCACAGCACTGGGCAGGTCAAGTCACGCTGGGGTACGTCCAGGAGCACAGCACTGGGCAGGTCAAGTCACGCTGGTGTACGTCCGGGAGCACAGCACTGGGCAGGTCAAGTCACTGTGGTTACGTCCGGGAGGACAGCACTGGGCAGGTCAAGTCACGCTGGGGTACGTCCGGGAGCACAGCACTGGGCAGGTCAAGTCACGCTGGGGTACGCCCGGGAGCACAGCACTGGGCAGGTCAAGTCACGCTGGGGTACGCCCGGGAGCACAGCACCGGGCAGGTCAAGTCACGCTGGGGTACGTCCGGGAGCACAGCACTGGGCAGGTCAAGTCACGCTGGGGTACGCCCGGGAGCACAGCACTGGGCAGGTCAAGTCACGGTAGGGTACGTCCGGGAGCACAGCACTGGGCAGGTCAAGTCACGCTGGGGTACGTCCGGGAGCACAGCACTGGGCAGGTCAAGTCACGCTGGGGTACGTCCGGGAGCACAGCACTGGGCAGGTCAAGTCACTGTGGTTACGTCCGGGAGCACAGCACTGGGCAGGTCAAGTCACGCTGGGGTACGTCCGGGAGCACAGCACTGGACAGGTCAAGTCACGCTGGGGTACGTCCAGGAGCACAGCACTGGGCAGGTCAAGTCACGGTAGGGTACGTCCGGGAGCACAGCACTGGACAGGTCAAGTCACCGTGGTTACGTCCGGGAGCACAGCACTGGGCAGGTCAAGTCACCGTGGTTACGTCCGGGAGCACAGCACTGGGCAGGTCAAGTCACGCTGGGGTACGTCCGGGGGCACAGCACTGGGCAGGTCAAGTCACGCTGGGGTACGTCCGGGAGCACAGCACTGGACAGGTCAAGTCACGCTGGGGTACGTCCGGGAGGACAGCACTGGGCAGGTCAAGTCACCGTGGGGTTACGTCCGGGGGCACAGCACTGGGCCACTCGTCACCAACAGAACAAATCAACACTGACGTCAGGCCAGAACAATTGTCTATTAATCAAAGGTGCCCACCGCAAACCGTGTCAACAGGAAGCCTCCAATGTGAAAAAGTCCGAGCACACAACAGGAAATCTTCATTTCCTGTTGTGTGATCAGTAATAAAACGCACTGCATATCACAAGATAGGAAACCGCCATTGTGTGACCAACTATAAAACAAATCGCCTATCACAACCAACCAAAAATCACTCGTAATAATTGGGATAAGCTCAGTTGTGGCCTCTGATCAATGATTACTATCCGCCACCGGTGCCGCGACACATCTGTATGACGCAGACAATGTCGAGATCCAACGTGCAGCAATTCGATACACAGCTGAGCCATCACGCATCTAGCGGAGTGAGTAATGGCTACTTCAGAGAACAGTTCCGTCGTCTGTCCCGCCAGTGCCCTGAAACTCCGATACATGCGTGGAAAACCTGAAACTCCGATACGTGCGTGGAAAACGACACCAATGAGGAAATTGTTTTGACCTCCTGCAGATCATTTTGAATTCCTATGTTGACTTCCATGAAACCTCACAACATACGTGCAACTGCACTAACTGCTACTTTTTCATGATATCATATTCCTGGTATATGTGCCATCACAATCTTGCCAGTGGCTGCTATGTTCATCCATCATGGTCATCTTTTGCCCGCAATTGCTTCTATAACATTGATAGATTACTTCAACGTCATCAGGGCTTTTTCACGTCTGCTGGCGCCAAACCTTCCACTCCACGAAGAAAATAAATTCCAGGGTAGTGGCCCCACTATCCTGTTGCCCACGAGCGACGGCAACGGGTGGGCCATGGGACTCGTGAGTTGCAGGCACAAGATTCGACACCATACCGTGACAGGGAAGTTATGCACCGAGCACAACGCTCTCTTGGCAGCCCGTGAATACACGCACATCGTTGCGATCAATTTTCGCGGAAGTGGGCATATTTCGTAAATCAGTACAACATATTTCGACAAATCGGTACATTGTGTTCGCTTTTGGAATGCGTTACCGATATTTCCCGTGCATTTCTGTGACGAATGCTCTATTTCAACAAAAATGCGTGTACTTCAGGGAGCATTGTGGTGAAACTGCAATTCGAAATACAAAAGACCAAGTCTGATTATAAGTGAAGGAATTACTACTTCAAACGCCCGTACAAAAAGCAACTATCAAGGTTTCAAAAGCGTAACGGTCCGGTATGGTCTGGCCGGGTCACTCAGATTGGCCGATTATAGGAGTTTAGGGGCACATCGACCGCGTCGGTCGCACAGCGCCCATATCATCATCAGTCAAACAATGACAGACACGAAGGTCAGTCCACGAGATAACTGCATGTGGAGGGGCAAGTATGCAAGACGACGTAAGGTAAGACGACGTAAGTGTGACATCATGCCGCGCTACGATCATGATATTGTCGGGTGCAACATTGAGTTAATGAGGGGCATACATCACAGAAAACTTGATTTCTGATAGGAAGCGGAAGAGCTGTCCAGATTGAACAAATGATGACTCGTCCCCTAATACCTTTCCAAGGGAGAGAGAGGTATGTCAAAAATGACTAGGGTCGCCCAGGCGTCAGACAACTTTTGCCGCATATATACGGGCGTAGAATCGCTCAGATCTACTTTTGTCGTACACACACGAGAGTAGAGTGGCTCAGCCTTCGGCTTCGCTCGTAATCGCATGCAGCATTATTTGCTTTGCTGTCAGCATTTCACGGTCATACCACTTCGCTGACGTCAGATCTGAACACATACATACCCAGCGAACGCAACACAAATGCCCGCCGGACACTGAGCAGTCTTCTGTGCAGCTGAGCCAAGTGGCAGCAACTAAGCTCAGTCACATGACGCTGGGTATACAGAAGACGTATACATCAAGGCCAGATCACACACCACGCTCAACGTATCGACTTTGAGCCTGACGTGATAGGGGCGCTCTGGCAAATACGCCGCAGATCGCCAGTGGCCGCGGCCGCCGGTGCGTCAAGGCCAGCAACACCGCCAGATAGAGCATGAGCGCGAGGTTAAACGGAGCCCGCCACCTTCAAGTGCTGCAGCGTGACCTATACGAATTAGCACAGCCCACATTTCGCAGTGATAACACACGAACTGTTTACATGCATTAGTAGTTAGTTATTAGGGCTTTATGGCGCATCGACTACATTGGTCATGTAGCGCCCATACATGCATTTACGTGACGCGATTGCGTCACGTACTGTATGACAGGTACGTGCGCAATCGCGTTCCCGTCGTAATGCATGGCTGGATCAACTTGTGCCAGACCAGGTTGCTTTAAATGGTGTGTTCTTCCGACGACGGCACCGGCCAAGGCTTCTCTCTTCGTCTGGCATTTAGCGAACTGTGTGCAGCCGTTCCATGGATGGAATGGGTATATTTAAACATTCCAACAAACATGCACTAGATTCTTTACCGATGCGGTTCTGCGCCCAGCATGAACGGTGTGCGTGTTAATTTGCCCTGGTCCCGGAGGCGGCTTCCGCTTCGGTGTACTTGCAGTCCCCGGGCATCCACGTTCGTCATCTCTCCATTTCGAACGTTTAGATATGACGCAGTGTGTCCTCAATCACAGCAGCGTGTGCAAAGCGGCAGTTCAACGACCGGCGGCGACGTCCGGTGTCCCAATAGTCCCCGGGGAAGTCGGTCGAGAGGTTTGCCGGGCGTCAGGACGACCGGACATGCATACATACACACAGGCAGACAGACATGGATACATAGACTCGGACATACATACATACATACATACACACAGGCAGACAGACATGGATACATACACACAGGCAGACAGACATGCATACATACACACAGGCAGACAGACATGGATACATAGACTCGGACATACATACATACATACATACACACAGGCAGACAGACATGGATACATAGACTCGTCTTCCCCACCGCTGTGTTAAGATGAAAGGTCGGACCGACGAACTGACGACCGACCGACCGACCGACCGACCGACATACATACATACACACAGGCAGACAGACATGGATACATAGACTCGTCTTCCCCACCGCTGTGTTAAGATGAAAGGTCGGACCGACGAACTGACGACCGACCGACCGACCGACCGGACATGCATACATACACACAGGCAGACAGACATGGATGCATAGACTCGTCTTCCCCACCGCTGTGTTAAGATGAAAGGTCGGACCGACGAACTGACGACCGACCGACCGACCGACCGACCGACATACATACATACACACAGGCAGACAGACATGGATACATAGACTCGTCTTCCCCACCGCTGTGTTAAGATGAAAGGTCGGACCGACGAACTGACGACCGACCGACCGACCGACCGGACATGCATACATACACACAGGCAGACAGACATGGATGCATAGACTCGTCTTCCCCACCGCTGTGTTAAGATGAAAGGTCGGACCGACGAACTGACGACCGACCGACCGACCGACCGGACATGCATACATACACACAGGCAGACAGACATGGATACATAGACTCGTCTTCCCCACCGCTGTGTTAAGATGAAAG
Organism: Imbricaverruca yamaguchii; assembly: GCA_034440575.1. Taxonomy (NCBI): domain Eukaryota; kingdom Metazoa; phylum Arthropoda; class Thecostraca; family Neoverrucidae; genus Imbricaverruca; species Imbricaverruca yamaguchii. Next base: position 695,109 of record JAOTOL010001579.1, read on the forward strand.
GTCGGACCGACGAACTGACGACCGACCGACCGACCGACATACATACATACACACAGGCAGACAGACATGGATACATAGACTCGTCTTCCCCACCGCTGTGTTAAGATGAAAGGTCGGACCGACGAACTGACGACCGACCGACCGACCGACCGGACATGCATACATACACACAGACAGACAGACATGGATGCATAGACTCGTCTTCCCCACCGCTGTGTTAAGATGAAAGGTCGGACCGACGAACTGACGACCGACCGACCGACCGACCGACCGACCGACCGACATACATACATACATACATACATACATACATACATACATGCATACAGACACACACCTTCTTGAAGACCTTGCCGCTCGGCTGCAGTTCACTCTCCTCAGAGAGGATCTCCCGCGTGCCAAAGCCGGGCTTATCCTTGTGTTCCTTCACGGCGTACCTCATGATCTGAAGGAAAAACACCATCGCATCTGGTCATCGGCTCCACCGGCGAACGCTGCATCCCATCCCCAACAACCGAAGTTAAGCGAGCGAGGAGCACTGCAGGAACGTGCAGCGCATCATCACACGGAGTTGCACAAACACACTTTGTGGAAAGCGACGGAAAACCAGCTCGGTGGGCATCACACTCCTCCGAAGGCGTTCCGCGAATAGTGGAGAGAAAAACGGTGCATGGCGGGGCGTCAGAAATTTGCCATGCCTTTTTCTGACATGAATTTGGCATGTTGTGTGAAAATTGAGGCCAGGTATTCTACGGTCGAAGAGTTAGTAAAAGTCAAATAAGGTCACCTAAAATAAAAATCAATCAGTCCTGACGCTTTAACAGATAAAGATATCTCAATGAAACTTTCAGTTTGCCTATACTTATGGATGCAACAACATGCCCTAAATATTTTTGTTCTTGACGACTTATTAGTGTTGCATATGTACCCATTCGGGCTAAAATCGAAGATTCTGGCTAAAGTAAGCATTTCTTGCGAGGGGACGTTGACTTAAAACGACGTAACGTTCCACAGTGCGGAGATTCTGAATTCCACCGTCGAAACGCTCACCTTCTCTGCTGCGCCGACATGCTCACACTCTGCACCGTGTCGAGATACCCATCATCTCCACCGTGTCCAAGTACACCCGCACCCTCAGCAGCATGGTACATTTTGAACCGGGTACATATTTTACCTCCTCAAATTGAGGGGAAGGTAAGTTGGTTGGTTGGTTGGTTATTGGTTTTATGGCTAATCGACCGTTGTGTCATGTTGCGTCGCCAATCTCTCATGCCGATTGGTCGCGGGCGAAGAGTAGCGACAGGTGAGACTCAAACCTACGACCTTTCGACTGTGAGACGAGCAACTTACCCCTAGGCTACTCGTCCCCGGGAAGATAAGTTGTCCGCCTCACAATAGAAAGGCTGTAGGTTCTCGAGTCTCACCTGTCGCTACTCTTCGCCCGCGACCAATCGGCGTGAGAGATTGGCGACGCTCCGTGACTCAACGGTCGATGTGTCGCAAGACCAACAATCACCACCTCCTCAAATTGCCTGTGTCGAGATAGTCATCGCCTCGGCTGTGCTTGGACACTCACCTTCTCCGCGGTGTCGAGACCCAGTCGTTTCATGATCAACTGGAAGCCGGACGGCTCGTCGTAGTTCCTGAAGCGGCCCAGTTCCGACGGCACCTGACGGGCCTGAGGTGGGACACAGCCGTCAGTCGACACGCCGAGACGAGCCAGACGACAGCATTCCGCCGGCGAAAGGCGCCGGCACAAGTGGAGCGTCGGCGACACTCGGCTGGTAGTGAGCTGACATATGGGGCAGCGGTAGCTGGATTGAAGGTCGGCGGCTTCCAGTTGACAATACTCCGCGGCAAGCGTGGAGAGCTACAAGATGTGGGTGCATGAAAGATATATATTCAAGCTAGCTGATATGGAATGCCCGATTGGATAAAAGCATCTAAAGCTATCCCAAGCCTTTGATTCAACTGGCCCGGAACCCAGATATCGCGATATAACACCATGCATATAACTATAAACATGATATATCGCTATATAACTCCATGCATGTGGTGCGTATAGTTTTAGACATACTCCTGTGCTTTCGAAAGCCATTCGTTTTCTGCAACAGCGAAACAGCGCCAGTGCCCTGCAATTCTGAAGGTTGAGTGGAAACCCATACATAATGACTATTGTTTTTTAACATCAGTTTTTCCTTTTGACATCATTAAAGTGCATTTTTTGCTACATGCTATGAGTGGGATTTACTTCTATAAAAGTGCTGATGGCGTCTGGCAGCGGCAACGCCGCTGCCAGTGGCTGTGGCCGCAGCCACTGCCTTTCCCAGTGGCTACCAAGCCACTGGGAAAGGCAGCAGATAAATTACTGACATCATCACTACTATCAAGCAACGAGCAAGCGTGATATAGGGTAGTTCATCAATAGACATTATCCGCATATACATTTGTACTTTTTTCCACCTCAGTTGGCTATTCTACATCACCCTCCTACCTCTCCAGTTTACAAAAATAAAATAAAACACTAAATAGCACAATGATAAAATGCAGGAAGCGACACAAAATACCGGTGGATATTGTGACCTTTCTCATCGAACAGTCACACCGAACTATAAACAATTTCCTACATTGCATGGAAGCATAATCAACATCATAAAGCAGACCATAAACAGCATAGCTTGTTTTTGTTTGTTTGTTGATGAAGTGCAAGCGCATTAGTAGCTACTTTGCCATGAATTCTTCAATTGACGAAAGATATTAGTCTAATACGGAATCAACTGTGACACCGGGGTTGATCCAAAAACTTGGGAACTGGATAACAAAGTTCACCATCAAAGTGAGTAGCTCGCTCGACCTAATTACTCGCCGTCAAACTTCAGCCAAGCAAATAATTCGAACGGACTTGCATGCACAAAAAACCGTACTCGTGGACCAATTACTATATGGTGTTGAACCCTGCACGGATCTGCTGCAATTTATCGCCATATACTTGGGCCGACATCTCCGAATAATTCCACTGCACAGGAGCACGTTGGACAGTTATAGAGTGGTCGAAGCTGCAGACTTGTACGGCGTTCGGTGCCAGCAGCGACACCGCCGGCCATGTACGGTTACACACATGTGGAGACCGCCTCTGGAGACCACTCGCCCGGCCCGCACCGGGCACCGGGCCAAACGACACGATCTGGGTGTTCGGCCTGACCGGAATGTCGGTGGACGTGGCTCTCCCGACCCTTATCGAGTCCTGAGCCAGATAGTATGATGTGTTAGATGGGCGGTGTCGGACCAGACCAATCTCTCGAGCCGATTGGTCGACCACAGATTACTCACCATTACATAGATTATTCACCCACAAATTGTGGGGGGGGGGGGAAGGAAATGTGTGCATTGCGAAAGTACGGCCATGATGATCCCTACATAGGTAGTGAAGGGTCCCTCACTACAATTTCTTGAAAATATGGTCGACAATATATCTTGTGTCGCCGGAATTCTTGCCAATTAGGTCAAGAAGAACGTGTTTTTTTTTCACGACGCTTTCGCAAGCATTCATTAGTTTCTCCAGAACTTCTGATGTAACAATGACCAGGGTGCTCCAGTTTTTCATCTCTTTTTGTTTTATCTTCCCGTCATCGGATTACCCAGATAGGCCCATGCGACTCTAATTAACCCAATTACGGTAGGCCTTTTTCACCTAAATCTGAAAGGGGACCGATTCCGCCTCTCTCGTAAGATCTCGCAATGTATTGGGACGATTTGAAAACGAATTAGCTCGAGCTAATTGTACATATCTGAACAAAATATTAGCTGAAAAGGTAAATTTTGGCAAAAATCTGGCGGGGGGGGGGGGTAGAAGTTGATCAAAACCAAATGGAGCTGTTTGCATTTAGCACAGATAAAATTGTTGATGGTTGGGTACACATCACCGTCAATGGACTAAAACACCATTCGGCCATTTATGTACTTATAAAACATCCAATGGCGTCGCCGGAAGCCCAATGAAAGGGGATACAATTCCTCCTTTCTTGCTGGTGACTTGTTATTGATTTTACGACGCGTTGACTGCTGTGATCACAAAGCGTCGCTAATCTCTCACATCGATTGGTCGCGGGCGAAGAGTAGCGACAGGTGGGATTCGACCACACAACCTCTCGATTGGTGGACGGCGCATGGCCCCTAGACTGCTAGCTCCTTTGTTGCTGGTCCTTCTCCGCAGTCACTGCTACAAGTGCTTATTATGCAGCCATTCTTACATAATACCATACATACCGTGAGGTTTTTGTTCAGAGGCGTTGTCAGGAAATTATACTTGGGAAGATCCTGGGGGGCCTGAGTGGCAAGGTAAAGTAAGGCAAGTACAAATATTGGCCAATGGTTATGATGCAACTATGGTAAATCCGGTCACTTACTGGTCATTTTTTTCCTCTCCTGGATCTGCCCTTGGCATAATTAGGCTCAAGACAAGCATTTCGGAAGGAAATCAAGGTGGTAGGAGCAACCGAACTCAAAATTAGCCATCTGAACAGCAAAACAATGAAAATATACAGGTGCGTGTGCTGCTCCTGTTTTCGCAAAAATGCGTTCGAAGTGCTTTACAATATTAGCTCCTGGAGCCCCCTTGATACAGCTATAAAATGAAAAATTCAGCGCTAAATACAAACAAAAAGACAGACAGGAAAAGTTACTGAATGGTACACTCCTTCACAAAGGGTTTAAAAAGGCATGCAAATCACAAGGGGGCGGAATCCCCCTACTTGAAAGGAGTTAAGCCAGTATACACCTTATGTCCTTCATGATCCACTTGTTAGCACCAGCATCGAACAATTCGTCCCAGATGGACTCTCGTCTACTACCGCATGTCACAAAGGCGTATAACTAGTCCGCATTCAACTTGTGAGCGACGTTGTGGCAATGGCCGTTTCCTTGTTCCGGCTGTATTACTCTGTGTATTAAGTGTGCATAGCACATAGCTTGGGAACTCAAGTCATCCAGAATACTCCCTTAATTAAGTTAAATGCTCAATAAATAAAACAGAGCCATTGCTACCGATACCAAAAAAAGCAAATTCAATTGCACGTGATTTGTTATTGAGTGGCAGTGTTCAAATGGTGGCCTTTCGCTAAGTGTGACATGTGGAGTGAAATGCAGTAGGATAACGAAATTCGCACTGAAAATGTCATTTTAAATACCATTGTGTCCTTGTCACTCAACTTTGAGCCGATAGCGCACCTATAACGGTACCATTTTCCTGTGTTCCACACTTATCTCATTCATGGACAGGTACATATGTCAACAGTAGTCCATAAATAAATGCCACATAGCCTCAGTTGCTGAGCGCGTCCTCAGGCTTCAACCAACAACAACCACATCATAGGTAAATGCTTCAAGTTGTGTTGCGAGATACTCCTGTTTGACAATGCGTAATAGCGAGCACACGCGTGACACTTGTAAACACTTGACACGTGACACTTGACACACGCGTGACACTTGAGTTGCTGTTGGATATCAGGTATACACATTTCATAAGCACACACGACGAAGCAAGATGCCGGCACTTTCTTAGAAAGGATATCGATTGAGTGTTCAACAAGTGGAACATCACGCCCTATTTCCAGATAATAAATCACTCGTGCGGTTTGTTTGGTGATATCAACTGGCTACCCTAAAAAATCAACTAGACAAGCCAGCTTGATGATAGCGAGAGCTTGATGATAGCGAGAGCTTGATGATAGCGAGAGCTTGATGATAGCGAGACAACATGCCAATGCGGTAGTGGGCGCATTAACTGCGTCGATTATTGACAGCCACAGACATCGTACGCCGATTTACTACAATGCTATAACTCACGCATAAGCACACACACGCACACACATACACTTTAGTAAGGCCTTTGACAAGGTACCCCATAAACGGTTAATGATACAGCTTCAGTCCCATGGTATTGCAGGTAGCATCTTAAAATGGATAGAATTGTGGCTTTCAGATAGACAGCAAAGAGTGATGCTAAATGGTACAGTCATCATGGCAAAATGTTCTTAGTGGAGTCCCCCAGGGGTCAGTACCAGGGCCATTACTCTTCATTATATTTGTAAATAACATTGAAAGTGGCCTAAGCAGTAAAGTTTTGAAATTTGCGGATGATTTGAAGGTCTTTAGGGCAATAACAGGTCAGGATGAGCATATCTCGCTGCAAAAAGACTTAGACGGACTTGTGAAGTGGTCTGAAGAATGGCAAATGAAATTTAATTTTGATAAGTGCAAAATCATGCATGTAGGTAACCAGCATATGAAGGCTCCATACTTGATGGGAGGCCAAGTGCTATCAGTGACTCAACAGGAGAAGGATTTAGGTGTTATTCTAAACACAATATTGGGGGCATCAGAACAGACCAAGGAAGCCAGGAAGAATGCACTGAGAATGCTTGGGGCAATAAATAGGAATGTATCATACAGAAGTGAGGAAGTGATCAGGAAGCTTTACTGTGCATACGTCAGGCCACATTTGGAATACTGCATCCAAGCTTGGTCTACTAGCTATGAAAAAGATTGTTGGCTTTTAGAGAGAGTACAAAAGAGGGCTACAAAAATGGTTAATGGCATAAGCAACCTGGCATATAAGGAAAGATTGAAGAAATTGAATATGTTTTCACTTAGATATAGAAGGCTGAGAGGAGACCTCATCGAGGTCTTTAAATTTGTCCATGGTCTGGAGAGGGGATACCTTGGGGAAATGTTTGAATTAAACAGAAATGATGCAATTAGAGGTCATAAACTCAAAATTAAAGTTAACCACAGCAGAACAAGGTTAAGGCAAACTTTCTTCACCAACAGGGTAGTAAAACACTGGAACCAGTTGCCAGAAAACATCGTTAGTAGCAGCACATTGAACATCTTTAAAAACAGCATAGACAATCATTATAAGAATAGAGGGCTTGCTTTTCAGTATTACAGGGAGGGCTGATTGACAGATTTGGTGGGCAACTGGTTCAGTGTACAGAGTGCAACCAAGAAGAGCCCTTGTGGCTCATAGTTGCACTAATCTTTTATGTCTTTATGTCTTTATGTACACACATATACATACACACCCTAATGTTGCTGAGGAAGTGAACACATGTCACGTTTCCTCCACAAGTGTGACGGACACTCCAAACGTCGGCGGTGACGATGCAGTCGCCGCAACAACACTTTGTTCAGAAAACACTACTTCCACAGCGACCTGACGAGAAAAAAAGAGTGGCGTACTACATACCCGGATTTTCTTGGCCTTCCTGATCTGTCTCCACGGCAGATCGAGCATGACGTAGATCGGCAGGGTGATAACGTCATACACAAACACCACGCTGGCTACGAGACCAACTCCGAGCGAAACGAAGATGTTGTTCATCTTGAGATTCTGCCGGCGAGACACCAGTCAGTGGTTCACGAACGTGTGAGTGGGGACGTAGCCAGGCGATATAGTTCCTCCACTAGTCATGTAAAGCTCGCTATTTCCAAACGAGGTGCATATGGAGGCTCATTGCCACCGCGGGGGGCATCATTCCGAAAGCATGGGAGGCTACCATTCTCACATTTCTCACCGGTTGTGCTCAGAAAAGGGTAGTCGGCGACACCAACGCACAGCATACTACCTCGGTAATGCAGTGGGCTAAAATGCCCGGTTCAACTGTGGGAAACCCTTCGTCCAAGCTTAACCTTGTGTTCATTTCCCCTTGCCTCTCAACAGCCTCTCTGGTCGGGCAGCGTGCCCCGACACGCGGCCCCGCTTCCTGTCACCGAGCCGCCAGACCGACACAGCTCCGCCGTGTGCACGTGCTACGCGGCAAAGTTGAGAACAAGCGTTCGAGACCGTCTCGTAAAAACAGGACATAAATATCTGCCGCTGGAACGTAAAACGCACCGGAACAAAATAACCAACACGTGTGCGTGCGCGCGTGCCTGGGCACGGAGGGGGAAATTAACCAAAAACAACGCAAGCCAAACATTTCCACCAACTGAAGACATGCGGGAACTAATTCTCAACCAGGGCTGGAAAAATAGGGTGGTCCTGGATTTTGGGATATCCAGAAGATTATCTTCTGCATAAAAACATCCTCATTTTCTCTCCTTTGAAGGTTGAATCCTGCTGTTCGACTATTAATTGCTCCATGGTAAAATGTTCAAGATTCGCTGCAGAGAGCAAAGTAAAATAACGATGTAGGAGATTTGACGAGACAATCCTTTCCATATTTCATTATTCAAAAGTTTCCTGATATAAAATTACCAATTGTATCACCGGTTATTGTAAATCGTTTATTTGCACAGATCACCAACATAGGCAGGGATGAGACAGGGTTGATGAACAAACAGTTAAAATCAAGGTTGAAAGCATATCAATAAATACATATATATATGGACAATAATGTGAAGCCTATGGGAGAAACGTGTTGAGGTGTGATATACATAATGCAAACAGCAAACAAGTGCGACATAACGCAATATATGTCTAAAAAGTAGTTGCACTGTTGCCGAAGTAGTCAGAACTTCATGCAAAGTGGCATTCTCAGAACAAGTTTGCTGTCTTCGGAAGCCACCGCAGAAGACCTGAGCAAACTGCTTAGGCTCATGCATATGGCACAGCAAATAGCTGTTGCACGAGAGTTGATCGGGACGGATGCCCACCCATAAAAACACTCCAAAATTCCGATGTAAGTCTAGAAATAAAAGAAAAAGCTCAACAAACAACGGAAACCCACTGACATCTTGGAAAAAACAGCGTGAATAACTACCGGACGAAACTAACAGCCTTAATGCCTGCTTAAGTCCGTGTTTTAGCTTCCAGTGCCTGTCATACTCGTACTCTTGGAACGACCCAAGCCATATCTCGGTGATCCTACCTGATGTGGCTCATTTGGACAACACTATTTGCATTGTATATCTTCCACTTTTCTTGAAGCCCATCTCACAAAATTATGCACGAAAACGGTTCAGTAGTTTAAAACTAGTACCTGTAGACCAAACCATACGCAACCTTTCTAATTTCGCCTACCTCTGTCTACACGTCCTAATATTTTGGGCATGCCTTTTGCGATTAGGTTCTGACACATCCTTCAATATATGTTTAAAAATACCATTGAGACGAAGTCCTGACCTGGTTTGAACCTGCTCTAGCTTCGTGATATTGGGAGCCCTTAAATAGATTAGCTATCTGATAAAAACGGCACAGGTAGTCATTTCAAACCTACGGTGCGAGGGTTAACCATCTTAGGATTTGTTAGATGGTTCTACGGAACGTTCTATCACATCTCTTCAATTAGTTCAGCGATAAATAAGGCTTTCTGTTAGCGCGTGAACTCTACCATCACTCCTGGGAGCCATCCTGGCCGTTGAACGTTTTCTATATCATCTCAGGACGGCCATCAATAGCTGATGCTCGAATGTTATCACCTCCTACATCCCCCAACCAACAATAATTTGACCTGACCCTGATCATGTCCCAACCATGTCACCATGACCGGTGTCCCACCGCTTCAGAGGCTCCAGTGGCCGTTTCAGTACTGCCGCCGTACTGGACTACCCTTGCTACACAACAACACACGAGTCAATACAAACTTCCTTGTAACCTTCCAGGCAGCCTGCTGCACAACGTACGGTGTGGGAGAGCTGCACCAGAACGTAACAGCAGTCGGCAGATGGCTGCCAAAGAACGTAACAGCGGTCGGTGGAGGGCTGCTGCCGGTCAGGTGGACACCTCCGCACGCCACGGCTCGACACGCTCTGCCCGTGGCCGCTTGGTCGACTGCCAGCCGGGAGTCGGGGGGCCGCCGTCAGTGGCGCGGCGTCGGCTCAGAGTACAGGCCCCGCCCCCGGCGTGACTGCCACTATCGCGATCGACCGACCAACGGGCGCGACACGCCGCGTCGAGTGTAATTCCACACCTGAATAGTCGAGGGTCGCTTCCGCCGTGTGGCGGGGCAGTGTCGGCGGGTCAGCTATGCGCGGCGGAACACACCGACGTCACCGAGCCAGACGCGGCCGCAAGGCGGGACTCTTCACCCTTGCACTACACTAGATCGAAAGCGCATACATCCCTGATGAAAGACAAATTCTGATCGAACAGCGCACTCCGTCGAGCTTTGCCCGCTCACTGCCGATATAAAGCGGCTATGAGGCGCTGCAGGTGCAAAGATCAGTCCCAGTTAAAACCGCACATAAGTCGAATACTCGTGATTATCAATCGTAAGTGCCTTACCTTCAGTACCTATACATTCGTGCGCCTTTAAACGTGCTTGCAAAACTAAATGAACACCTGATGCCTCTCGCCATAGATGCATGCGCCAAATTGTGTTTCCGACGGCAGAACCAAAAATCGTCATTTTCAGCTTAGGTTCAGTTGGAAGTAAGCGAGTCAACCCTCCCTGGAGCGGCGAGGGTGCGGCGAGGAAATTCAGAGGTGTTCGGGATACTTGCAGAGGCACATTCCAGCAGACGTGAAAACCGCAACCGGAAGTGGTGGAGACCCTGCTTGAGAAAGTGGATTCAGGATTTTCCTGAAATTTATCCTAATCCTTGAAATTCCACCGTTGCGGACGTGGGCCCAAAACTGTACTATCCAGGTATCGTAACTCGGTCGGGAAATTGGACTGGATTGTGACTTTACAACGCATTCAGCAGGTGAGGCCATATGGCGTCGCCTGACTCTCACCCTGGCAGGAAGCGTGGGGATCGCGGGAAATCGAACCCTGTACTTTTGGCTTGCCAGACGCTCAGCTCAACCACTGAGCTACCGACGCCATTAGGTCGGGAAATGATAGCTCTTCAATAAATACGGTCCACAGTCCAATCGAGGCACTCGCTCGGCTGTGGGCTGACAAGGCTGTGGTCCAATGCGGAGGTGTTCCCTGAAGGCGTGGAGAAGTGCGTGATGCATTTTAAATGCATAGCGATTCATGCAGGATAAAAGACCCCAGATGGCGACCACGCGTGTTGACATCATTGCATCCCCACAACGTTTGGTGGGCGTTTAAATTGCCAAAAAACCAAAATCGTCGAGCTGGCTCAGATAGGAAGTGTCCAAGTGCAACGGTGTGAAACACATTTATAGGAGGTAGCTATATAGGCCACTTTGATAGGCCGGTAGCCAAGAAGCACACGTGCAGACTACCGCCTGGAGAGACGCACGCAGTGTGAGTTCTCGTATGGGGATGCCGTCGCGGATTGTAATTAACACTCCACTGTGTGCCCCACGCTACTTGTTACCACCTTTTAATAATTTTCTGTGTAGCCTTCTAATGAAGCCTTGTATTCAGGTAAGTTTGGTTTTTTTAATGTACACCACCACAAGCCATACCGATTTAAAACGATCTGGAGATCCTGGGCACTGGTTCTAAAACCGTACAGCTCCATCGTAAAACGGTTGGTGTAAATGTTGCAAAAGTGTTTAGAAGTTAAAAGTGGTCCTGTTCAGATGTACAGATTGAAATACTAATCCCATTAGTTTTGACTAGCATGTGGTAAGGCTAGGATCCACCTCAGTGGATATTGGTATCGGCGGACGCCGAATGCGCCCGTGGCCGGGAGCTAAGAGTTCCATCACCACAAGTTGCGCCCAAACAAGGGGAGATCTGCTTGTGTCCTTCAGTAGGACACAAACTGAACCAGCAGTGGGACAGTCTCTCGTCTTCGCGAGGAGACGGGGGCCGGCCCCATCCTCCCACCTGAAGTCCTTGCAGGTCTGAGTGGTTTCAGGCACCGGCGAGGGTGGAACGTCGGCCCGTGCAGAACCAGCGGGCCACGCGCAGGGCTAGGTGTCACAAGACCCAATGCGGCTTGCTCGACCAGAGGCACCTAAATCATGAGTCTGGGGGCAAACCGGAACTGTCTGTGGTGTTGGGTGGCAGTGGGTGGCATCACTGTGCTTCATTTGTGACAGGAAGACGCAGCCAGGAATAATAGAAATTGTGTGTATGAAGTGGGATTAATATGACTAACATAATTCCAGGTAAGAGAACCTATGATGTGTCCATCATACATCAGTTGCTAAGTATAGGTATTTTGTATTGCAATAATTCAGACAAGTATCCCTAATTTGGGTATGTGGTAAGAACCAAAAGATGTGTATGCTGTTGAATCAAAACCTTGTTGAAAGAAAGTGTTCAACAAAATCATTTCCATAATTTTGAACATCTTACTATACTTGGTGCAAAATCTCATGTCCGATGAAAAACTATTATTTAACTCTGCTTTTAACTTAGGCTGTAGCATTGATTAGGATGCTTCAGCATCCTTTTCTAGTCTACAGCATATGCCCTGTGTAGGCTTAACCCAGATGGGCACCTGTGGGTCTTTATTTAGCCTTAGTTCTTGATGTCTTTATGACCTATGACTTACTCCATGATTTGGGGTTGTGTCTTAAGGTTGTAACAAAACAAGTTTGTGTACACATTTGTCTCCATAAAGCAAACAAATGGGTTAGATTTGGTTAGGCTTGGCTAGTTGAGATACTTTTTGGTTCTAAAATGTTTGAAACATTTTCCCGCAAAAATAAAAATAAATTAGACATTGTTTTCTTCAAAGCAGCTCACGTTAGACTGGGATGGGCTAGGTTATTAACTTTGAACATCTTCAGAATGTCAATTGCTTGAAATTTTTCTCAATCACTTTTGGGATTGTTGTTTTCTCTAATGGGAGGTTAGGTGATGTTCCATCTGTATTTCATGCTCCAAACATTTCTTCTATGATGATATAACTGAGATGACACCATTAAAAGCAATTAATGGGCTTTCAGATCTCCTAGCAGCTGTCAATAACAGGGTTATACCAGATATCATTGCATTTTTATAAACCTTGTAATATGTCTGTAAGATTTCCTTTTATGATCCAATGTTTCCTAACTGAACTCCCCTTTTTGTTATTTTGCTCCCAACCTAAAACATAGGCATTTGCACAGAAAATGAGTAGCTCCATCATCTGAGTCACATTAATAAATTTTGCATTGGAACTATACATACCAAAAATTACTAGAAGATCATTCAGCACAAATTTACCATCATTCTAGGATATGCTGCTACACATATAAGTCACTGAAAGGTGCCATAGCTAGGCTTGGCAGTGTGTCCAAGTTCATAATTTTAGGAATCAAGGCAAGGATGTAAATACAATTTAAAATTGAAATAGCTTCCAAAGCCTCAGGAATTATACCCATGCCTATCCCTCTCCATAAAAAACAGCATTGTCCCTCTTGGCACTGCACTGAAAGACAACATGTACATCAAGTGGCTGCCCATCAAAATCTTTGACATTTCAACACATTTGTACACATGATACAGTCAATACATATACACATTGTACACATAACACCTACATTTGGACATTTCTAATGTCAAGTTCAGAGCATAAATAACAAAAAGATGCTGGTATCCATAAATGATGGATGCATAAATAACAAAAGGATGGTGGTATTCATAAATGATGGACCTTTCTCTGCTGCAACATGAAGGACTGATCACACCAGTTCTGCATATTCTTTGTGTATGGAGCTAGCAGTCTGCAGGCACCATTTTTTGCATAAAAAAAGAGCTGGCTTACAAAAACCATAAGGAATTTACCTGATATTGTTTTGCAACTACACCAGCATTTTTAACAGTTACTAATGGATTGTATCACAACACCTACAATCAGGGTTAAAATATTGGTTTTTCCATTAGGTGTGAGATGTCGAAATGAGCATAGCAGGATGTCAAAATTTGACTTGTCATTAGTGTAATTTAAAATGTTTTTGATGTCTTTCATACTAAAATTTGGGTTGATGGTGTAGGTAATTATGACTGGACCTTGATCATTTGTTTTAAGATTCATAATTAAAGAAAAAATGTATTCAGGATGAGGAGAATAATAGCTATGATGAATTGGTATTGTATCCCATATCACGTAGGTCATCTCTTTACCTGAAATTGCATTGCAAAATGTTCGTGTAACACCATTCCATATTGAGGGCATGCACATGCTATTTATAAAAAAAGATGCTGTTACATAGGAGACATAAATAATTCATATCAATGAGCAGGATGCTGATACTTCTTGAAAAAGAATGCAATTGAGTGTTCAGAAAGTGGTATATCCACCATATTTCACGAATAATTTATCACTGAGCAACTTTGATAAGCCTGCATATTGTATTCAATGCAGGGTTTTATTGCTTGCTGAATAAGGACTTGAAGAGTGCTGGATGATACCGGGTTTCAGGATACTTGGTAGACTATTTGAAACAAAAGAGGCCTGTGATATGGTTTCAGGAAATTTCATGATCAGAGGTTATTGGTGCACCTCAACTATGGCATATTTGGATTGTTGAAGGGCATCAGGATGTCTTCAGTTGAGTTCATGTTGGTTTCATAATTAGCACCTAGTAAGCAAGGATGTCACACAAACCATAGACAGGGAGGTCGATTGAACTTTCATTAGGTGGTATTTTCCACCCACTTTCTTGAAAGATTTCACACTGCCTACAATGAACAACCTAGTCCTGTACATAAACACCCAATCCTGCACAACATGGTATTTTGGTGTTCAGAATATGGCAACCACTGTGAAATAATCAATTTAAAGTTGCTCTTTGTGAGTAGGTAGGTACCTAGCTAGGGTATTTTCATTCTTATGTTCAGCAAACACAATACAATTCCTGGTTTGGTAATACAGGAGCAGCAGCAGAGCCATTTGTTTTATGTTTTAAGTGTTCTGAACCTCCCCTACCTACCTAGGTAGGACTTAGCAATTCATGTGAGGGTTGTGAACTTCACATTATGCAAGCAACTACCCACCTAGGTAAATACCTACCAAAGTAGATACGTATCTATGCAAGCACCAGAATACGCATCCATGTGAACTACAGGAATCTATTTTGCCTTATTAAACTTCAATCAACATTCAACAATCAATACCTACCTAGGTAGGTATGTGGAAGTGAAGGGACAAGATGGACTAAAATGGTTGTGGAAGAGTTCCAAACCAAGGAGTACATGCCATGCTCAATAGATATGAGTTCTCGTACCTTTTAGTTGAGAATTTCGCTATACAATAAACGTCCAACCAAACCCCCTGCCTGCCCCAACCGGCACGCCGACACGGGGCGTTCTGCTACCTGGTAGAGGGTGGGCACGCGAATCCGTCCGCCAGTTTTCTTTCAATTATCGAGTGACGTCACAAAATCGAAGTCATATGGTGACAACTTCCGGCAGCCATGTTTGTGTCAATTTGAGGAAAGGCCAGAACGGGAAATATCCTCTTTTCCGGAGTATTTTCTGCCTACATGTGTCGTACAAATATCTTTTCTTATACCATCCGTGATTTTAAAATACTTTAGGCACTTCATGGGTATTTTCACCATGTATGTACTATTTTTGGTGAAATAACGTTCCCAGATCTGGTGAAACGTAATTTATATATATAATATGAATGAATGAACTAAAACCTCATATAAAGCAAATATATAAAAACATGATCCATAAAGTGTTTTCGAGGCCTCCTCGGTGAGCGATTTGATGAGACCCCGAATAGGTTCCGCGTTCTGAGAGTCAGTGATATTCTACCTGTGCGTCAGTTTAGTGTATGTACGTCATATTCACTGAACTGTTAGGGGTGTTCACATTTCGGAAAATTATTCGTTGTCAAATACATGGGGGACATGGAAAGGCCGAATAGACTGGGGCGATCATACCATAGGGTGCCATGAAAAGGTGAAATTATTTAGCGGCAAGCTGACTTCGAGAGCCTTAGGCCCCACAAAAGCATGCTAAACAAAAACTAAATGATTGGATGTGGATATGAATATGGATTATGATAGTGATTTGATGTGTATATATGGGTATGGATGGACCAATAACCATACTAATAAGGATGGATGTGGTTTCTGAGATGTAGAATCTGTGACTACTCGATGCTTAAAAACAAATTTTGAACATCATCTTTTCAGTATAATATACCCATGAACTCCACGTTGATCGAATACCACGCGATTTTGCTTGCCTTCAGGAGAGGTTAAAGGGCAACACATCCACTGGGCTGCAAACAAAGTAAAAGGGGTGCCTCCACGCAGCGGATCCAAGCTCGCCATCACCAAGCCCGGCGCAGAACCCGGGAACCAACACAGCAACGCGTAGTGCAGCGGTGCGAGAGTGGGAACGAGACAAGACAATGTTGAACGCAACTTGTTCCGCCCCGACATCGTCATATCGCCCACCGCCAAATAAAACCCGTAGCATATGGTCTGTTCTTGATCCTGCTCCAGGCTGCTCCGAGCAACTTGGAGCAACTGCTTCGTGTTCCCGTGCGTTTTTGGAGCAGATCGGAGTAGCTCCAATCTACTCCAACTTACTCAGGCCGAGAGCAGGGGCAGTATGGAGCAACATGGGTAGCACAAATGTGACGTTGAAGATACATTTGCGAAGCTATAGACTGAAGTGTTCCACTGGACTATGAGGGAGTTTGTAAGGAAATATGTTTCAATAATTATTGTATTATACTTGAGGATGCAATTTCCTTTCATACAGACACGGACATTGAACTTATCCACACCGAATTACTCCTCACGTCATTTAATGTAACCATAATACAAGCACAAACAGCTGATTTCTACTCCAAGTTAGTTAGTTGTTAGGGCTTTAGGGCGCATCGACTACTTTGGTCATGCAAGCGCCCATATTTTAATACTCAAAGTTGCTCCAGACGTTCCAGCGCTCAATGTTCAAGTGGGAAGCACGGATCTTGAAATTTGTATTTCTCCCAAAAATGTGCCACATCCTCACCATTCAGCAGCCGCGGGTCCAAAGGACTTGAGTTTGTTCTTGCGGTGAGAAGGGGATGTCAATAGTAACATGCGTGGTTGCAACCAGCTTCATACTTTTGGGGAAAATGCTGTTGTATCAACCATCTCGCGCATCATATAGCCCAGTTCTCCCCTACAAACATTTGGATTGAAGTAGTAACGTGGCCAGGGGGCGAAGGGGAAGCCGGTCCCCCCTGCAGAGTCCCGGGTCCTTCCAGGCAATCGCCTTGAGGGGTCCGCAAGGCTCCCTAGGCCGATGTGAAGGACCCTGAGATCGACGAAAGGGGTCCCCGGCCGACGGAAAATCCCAGGGCTGATAAAGAGGGTTCCGAGTTAACGAAGAGTACCATCGGGAAGGCGTTGAAGATCCTGAGCCGGGCGAACGTGAGGGGCTTCTAGGTCGATGAAGGGGGCCCAGATCATTGAAAGGGCCCCGGGCTGACTCAGAGGGCCCCTTGAGCTGATGGCGGGATGCAAACTGGCGAAAGGGACCCTGTCCTGATTGAGAGAGCCCAAGGTTTGTTTAGGGCCCCTACTTGCCGGGAACACTACTTGTCCCTACTTGTCCTGGGTCGTCAAAGAGAGCACCTGTGACGATGGAGGCGAGACTTAGTTGCCGGAGAGGATCTCGAGCCGTCAGAAAGGACTCTTGGGCCGACGGATGGGACCCAAGCCATACAAGACCCTGAAATATGGACCCAATGGGGCTCAAAAGAGGAAAAATAGCCCCCGGCCCGACATAGGAGTTTCTGGAGAGCCTCTGCGCTGACTAAGAGGACACCTAGTCGCCTGGAAAACCATGGACCGTCGGAGGTGGCCCAGAGCCGGCATGAAGTACTCCGAGGCAAATGGAGGGGACGAAAATCCGAACAACTTCCCTTCGCGTGATCGAGAGGGTACAAACTGTTAAAAAGGGCCTCCTATCGTATGCAGAGCTGCTGAGCTGACGACTAAGAAATAAACAGGGCATTGAGGGCCCTGTTTAATCAACAGGGCGCCTGAGGACGAGAGAGCGCTGGGATGCCCTTGAGACTTGAAATGGCCCCGGAGGGATGAACATGTCCCATAAAATCTAACGAAGACGTGTGAAGGCCCATCTCAGAGCTGAAATTCTTTCGAGATGAGAGCTAGACAGGGATATTGAGTACGGTAATGGGCCCCTAAAAGTAAGAGATGTCACTGAAGGATTGTTTGTTTATTGGTTGGTTCACGACACACTTTATGCACATTCACGGCTAATGGCGTCGCCCACACTGTTTCGCCGGTGGGCCGCGGGATTGGGAAATGTCCTGAGTGGCACCAGAGTCGAACCCGGGACCTTTGGTACCCATAGCCCGTCACCTTAACCACTCGGCCATCGCCGCCCCTGTCACTGAAGGATGAAGAGGGTCTCTGAGAGTCAGAAAAGACTGAACTGAGATGCTTCTGAGGCTGCCAGCCAGAGGCACCGCCAAGGGAACACGGGAGTTCGACCCCCTCAGAAACCTATACAACACCATAAAGAGTAGAAACTTTCGAAACCTCATTTTTGGTTCAGCTCCCCTAGAAAAAGTCCTGGCTAGGCCCCTTGCGGTGAATGCTCACGAGGGCTAGCCTTATAGCATGGAATGTCCTTGAAACTAAATGAGCCATCCATAACTGTCAGACACCTCCAATAATTCGAGCCCCCTCCGTCGACCTAGAAGCCTTCCACGATAACCTAGCCAAGGGTAACCCTCAACATCTTCCCGATGACACTCTTCGTTGAACCGGGGTTCTCTTCATTATCTCGGAACCATTGCCATCAGCCCAGAGCCCCTTTAGTCGATCCAGCGCCCCTTCACGATGACCCAGGGCCCCTTGCACGCCGTATTTGCTGACATCTTGAGAGGTCCTCGAAGACGCCTCAAGGCTGTGTCACATGGAGGGCCCCTCCGAATCTCCATGGGGAGGCTTTCCCCCTTTGCCCGAATACTCTTGGCTACGCCACTGGGTGGAACCTAACTAAACTAAGACTGCGTGGGAAGGGACTGGAAATCCGTGCTGGCCAAGCAAATCCTTGTATGCCTCATCCCATGTCGCTTGGGACCTGCTGTCGTGTGCTCGTTGAGTTCTACCATACCTACGTTTATACCTGAACATTAATGTATAAAAAACTACCAGAAAGTGTACACAAAGTACATAAGCATAAATAGTACACAAGCGTTAAACGCAATGCAGGCGATATACTGAAATGGTTAGAGCTGGTACGGTATTTAACATGGAATAAGTGAAGACAAAATAGACACATAATCCAACGATCAGCATAGAAACAGCAAAATTGTACACAGTAGTGTGCTTTATTGCGCCAGTTACCACCCCTGGAGAATGTGGGTGTCCAATCAGTGGCGGTTTGGCGGAGGAAAGGGACTTCATGTTATGCTGTGATTTGTATGAAAATAGCGGAATATTGCAGGAATATTTGTAGGAACTGCGGAGTGGTCTAAGCATGCAAGCATACCGAAGCATTAGAAAAGACTAATTTGAAGAGTCCTTTATATATATTTTCTTAGTCATTCACCGGAAAATGGTATCAAATACCCACAAGGCGCACGCAGTAGGAAGGATTTTATGACGTCACGCCAGGTCTTCACAACTTTTGCCCGCGTACCCATTATATCGGGAAATATTGGCTCGCTGCCGCCGGCATGTGCGCAGTGGCGGTGAACTGCATTCCCGTCGGTGGTGAAAATTTCTAGAATTTGATATGACACTAGTCACACTCGCCATGTTGCCGAAATTTAGCATGGGACCTCAGAGGTATTGGCTTAAACATGGGTGATGATTGCAAATAATAGCAGGAAAAAATATTACTCAATGATGTTGAAATTACGATTCAGATGGACCTTGCTAGTCACGTCTGCGGTGTTTTATGTCACAGTTTTTGGCAGCTAATGCAGGAATATGCTGGTAAATATTTTTACCAATAGGAACATACATCAAATCTGACGTTCCTCCCACGTAGTTAGCGGGGAAGGGAACAAATATAGGATCCTTCCAGGGACAAAATTGAAGTCCATTTCTTCACAGAAACTGATGAATCGATTCCATCGATGCCGCCTGCGAAGAGAGTCCGGGAAACGAAACATCAACTGTGCTGGCCGCGCTAGCCGTGCTCAACGCCAGGGGCGTTTATTTCTGAAGGTTTTTTTTGGAAGGGGCCTGGCACACCAGAGGTAAAGGGTTCGGTTCCCCGCAGTGCCCACCCTTCCTGCCAAGTCGAGAGGCAGGCGACGCAATATGACCTCAGTTGCTGAGTGCGTCGTGAAGGCACAATGTAATCCAATTGGTGAAGGAGGGGGGGCAATGAGCGGGCCAACATGTATTGGGAGCACTCCATAGGGTAACACGTTGCAGGTATTAGGGGACCGAGCCAGCATTGGGGAAGGGGTGACAAGGCCCCTCAAAAGTATGCATGTGGACACATGGCTTCAACATTGGTAATATGCAAACTTAAGACTTAGTCTAACACAGGTGACACGTGCAAAGGGCAAGCTCACCGCTTCCGCCAAGGCCAAATACCTGAAAATATGTGATGAGCTATTGAAAATGACAATTTACGAACAGCTGGAACTCAGGGAAAGGTAAGCAACACCTATCCTTATTATTAGAAGTTGCATTATTTAACCGATCTTAAGCATAGCGCGGATTAGCGATGCTCAGTATGGTAAGCAGAATACCTCAAGCTGGCATAGAGATCCATGCTAATGCTAAAATTTATCCAAGATAAGAACATGCTTTATGACGTTCACTGCAACTAGGATGGAATTTTGTTTTAAGCCGTGGGTTCGTTGTTTATGTAGGCTTTTGCGTGCACTGACCGCGATGATCATCTTGCGTCCATGTCCCAACAGTGCGTTGCCTCATAGCCATCATCGTGTCGCTCTCCTCGGGACATTTATAAATCCCGCGGCCCACCGGCGAAACAGTGTGGGCGGCGCCATTAGCCGTGAATGTGCATAAAATGCATCGTGAACCACCCAATAAACAATAAACAAACCTTGTCGTTCCCCACCAAAGTCTGCGGTGCCCCGTCAAAGCGTCCAGGTCGATCTGGGGAGTGGCATGCGCCCATCGCGTCTGGACCTCCCACTATATTTCGGCAATATAAAATTATACATATTATTTTTACCGCTTCAAAAAATAATACGAGTATCAACCCGCCAGAATCCCTCATAGAACGGCAAAGAAAAGCATAGAACGACACAAAACTGGTCAGAACAACACAGAACGACACAGAACAGCACAGATCGGCACTTAGCAGCGCAGGCCGGTGCCGCACTAGCAAGTCCGAAAGTTCATCTGTTTCTTTTTGTGTTTCATTAAGCTGGCTACAAAAAGGAAATTTAGTGTAGAATTAAGATATCTGGTGCATTAGTTCACCAATGGAATTATTCGTTATACATCAGGATAGGACTTCAAGATCTCAAGCTAAAATTCAAGCCAAACTCCTCCACACGTAATGGAGTCGCGATTGATCCAAGGCACCATTCATTCAGTTCGCCGTACGTGAGGTCAAAGTGCAGACCATTGTCGGCGAACGGTGCCCCCGGATGACGTCACGGCCGCTGAGTGTTGACCGCCAATGTGACTACGCGTGCTTCCGGAGCAACAGCATTGGTGACCAATCGTTCGCTCCGTCTGGAAGTCCACGTCCGGGGGCAAAGTCACGCGGCCAACAGGCTGTCTGCCATCGGAAGTCGAGCGGGCCTCTCTTATCAGGACGACTCGAGGGCTGCTGCTCATGTCATCGGTAGGTGTGTGTGCGTAATTTCTAGTGGGGGTGAGGGGCAAGCTGAAATTTTACCCAGGCCCGGGAGGTGAAAGAAGCATTGTACAACGCATCAATAATAGATAGGGGTGGCTGTTCCCCTGCTCTCCGCCTAGACGCGCCTATGGCGGTGACGATTACTTGAGTGACGAGGGTCCACCCGGCGCGACCTTCGGATAACAAGCATTCGCAGCGTTGATCATTGAGCTCGAGTAAGCACAGACGTCGCGCGGTCATGTTACCTCAGCGAGGGAACCTCCGGTACGGAGAGTGTGACGAGGCGACCCAGTCAGCTGATTAGTAGGCAAAATGGCATGCTCATAACGTACCACGTGTGTCGGGCACATCCGGATGATATTTTGTCATCGTTCAAGATTCATGGACGTGGCGATATAGCGCTTAAAAGTGAGTGACATGCCCCGCAACGATGTCAGGTCAGCAGACCAGACTTTCCAACATTTACAGTAGCTCATCTACAGCAGCTAAGCTGCATCTACACACTGGATTCACCAGTCTTGGGGTTTCAGTTGTCGCGGTGAGTAAGGGCACCATGTTCCAATATTGGTGGCTAAGGTAGAGTCCACGTCGATGGCTGACGAAGCACGCGCTACCGGCTACCAGTGCTGGCGAGAGCTGTTGAAAGGCATGCGATGAACGCGATACGAGGAAAGGCTCGCTCTGACTGCGCCCAGTATGGAGTGATGCTGACCTGACTGGCACCCGGTAAGGAGTGATGCTGGCTTGACTGGCACCCGGTAAGGAGTGATGCTGGCTTGACTGGCACCCGGTAAGGAGTGATGCTGGCTTGACTGGCACCCGGTAAGGAGTGATGCTGGCTTGACTGGCACCCAGCAGAGTGATGCTGGCCTAACTGGCACCAAATAAGGAGTGATGCTAACCTGACTGGCACTTGGCAAGGAGGGATGCTGGCCTGACTGGTACCCAATAAGGAGTGATGCTGGCCTGACTGGTACTAAATAAGGAGTGATGCTGGCCTGACTGGCACCCAGCAGAGTGGTGCTGGCCTGACTGGCACCCAGTAAGGAGTGATCCTGGCCTGACTGGCACTCAGTAAGGAGTGATCCTGGCCTGACTGCACCCAGTAAGGAGCGATGCTGGCTTTGAAGCACTTCCAACAGAAGACAGTCACACACAACAGGCTGGATATTTGGTCGTGTATTCAGTAATGGATGCAGCTACTTTTACACGTGTCTACCTGCAAGCACAAGCGTGAGATACCCGAAGTTGGCTCCACAGCCGGCGCCTGGACCGCCAGGAGCGGGAGCCCAGCCGGAGGAAGACGTGTGAGGTCAATGGCTGGCAGCTGATTGGCTCTTCGACGCTGATGCTGAGATGGTCCCCCAGAAATGTCCATAAACAAGACATATACCAATGTATTTTAGTATTCAGCGTCACTGAGTGGGCCAAGGACAAACAAGACGAACGGCCAGTCTAGTAATCAGTGGTAGCACATATCCACTCGGGAAGTATGAAATGCAGTCACTCTGTTTTGTCGATGCTACCTAACCACGTTGCTGACACCTGCAATCCATACTGAATATCCGGCCGACTCGAATCGAACACTAGCCTGACCAGCGCAACCGACGACACGACCGGCAACGACTGCACACGACGCTGAACGCAGCGGGCCTCAATGGTCCGCGCCAGTCGGGCTGGCCCTGTCCCGACGGACACGACAATCTCCCTCGCTGCACCCGGCCACCACTGCAGCGTGGCACAGACTAGGCCCGAAATATCCGGACCCCAGCTGGCGTACGTGCAGTGTGCGCCAGATTATTATACCGCACGACTTGGCTGTGGGACGCGTTGTGAGCGTGAAGCCAGGTGTGGTCAGCTCCGATCAGCGAATTGGCTCCTCCCGAGAATCCTTCGATCGAGTACAGCCGAAGGAAACTGCAGGAAGTGTGACAGCCGGGATTCTGCGGAACGCCATCTGGAGAGCAGAAGCAATCACAGGCAGCTCGTGGAAAACTCCTCATCCCGAGACCGATGCAGCGCAACAGTACCCTAAGGCACTCACTGCATGTACGGGTACTTCCACTCTTCAAGTGGCACGAATGTCTGCTTGATGGCTTGTGGCGATGAGTATTTGAGCATGTAGTGAGGACCGCCGGCCTTGTCGTTCGTCCCTGCGAATGGGAAACGCGGCGTCAGCACTCTGATTCGTGGAGCACGCCATCTGCCGTGCAGCGGGACCCGCGCCGGACGACACTACGGCGCACAAACAGCCCGCCACTCCAGCGCCGGGAATGACTGGCAAGCATTCAAGTGGGAATGAGACAAACACAGATCAGATGGGCGCAAAATGACCTTAGTAGTCCACGCGCCCTTAAGCCCAAATAATCAATCAATCAACAGATCAAGAACGGAAGCCGACCGTGATAGGGTCGCGCCGCGCGTCAATAGGTCTGACTACAGGCGGTGTCAGTCGTGTGTGCTGAACTGCGTGACTGTGCGACTGACTGACAAGCTATTGAGAGACTGCCTGATCGACCCGACAAAAGTCAGCATCACGCCCTGACATGAACGATCTGTCGATTCAGTCTCACATTGCTCTCACTGGCCAAGCTATGCTGGGCATACGCTCCGAACGGATCCCTTGCTCTTCGCCGGTGGGCTAATGAGCTGACATCGACCCGGCCCAAACAACCTCTACTCCCTGACCAGAGGCCAGGTGCTGCCGCACTTGGCCTGGCGTGACCCCACCGACAAGTCGGCGCCCTCACCTGAGATTCTGCCACCACCGAATGGCTGCTGCCCCACCACTGAGCCGGTGCACTTGTCGTTGACGTAGAAGTTACCGCACGTCATCTTCAGCCTGTCCAGCGCCAACTCAGCGAAGGACCTGATGGCAACGGGCCAGGGACGCAATAAAACACCAGCATAACGGACCTGTCTAGACGGCAAACACCAAAATATTTATGCGAATCAAACACTCACAGATAATATCTGACATTCGGGGTAGTGAACTCACCCTGAAATAGCCCCGGCTAGATGGAGTTAATTGTTTTCGATCCAGGCGGCAGGATCAGTTCGTATGGTTTTTCAACTGATGTGAAGTTATGCACATCAGTTGAATATGTGAAGTTATGCACGGATGACAAACATATCCGGCTTCGGAGATGTGCTTCCTCTCACCACACCTGTCAATTCGACTAAAGCCGCTCGTGCCTTCGGCTCTCAGTAGCTTGCACAAACAACTACACACGGCTTATTCTGTATTGCCATATTGCCTGGATCTGAGGAAGCCGACAGCAGACACCTATGGCGGCCTTACGTTTACAAATATATTTCAAGGTTGGCATTCAGAAAGTAATGGCACACTAAATTTCTGCCAACAAACAACAGCATTGCGCTTCGATGTCAAAGTATTGCGCTTCGATGCCAATATAATATTGCATGAAGGGGGTTTCGATATTGACCTTAGATATGACATACCACAGAGGTCTACACTATTTCATTGTGGTCAAGCAAGGAAAACAATGGCCATGTGAATGCAGCCCAAATGATGGCTGCTAAGCGTGAAGTAGCCGCAGGTGCCGACGGTAGTTACGTTTGAGATGCCACTCGCATTAGCCTGCCAATCGAATCCCAATGCAATCCTGTATCAATGTAAATCCCACGCCCGCTGGTGTAAAATGCATACGAATGAGAACATTATTGTACTGATGTTGGTGCACTGCATACATGCTTCCCTCTCCGTCCACGTCCTCAAGTTGAAGTGGCGTGTTCATTCACTCACATATTTCGTGTGCCAGAACGACGTTCTCACTATAACAGAACGTGCTGTTATACATAGTAATGTATATACAGTGCTCTCAGATTGCTACAGTTGGGTGCGAATTGACACCTAACTCATTTATTTTCTTCATATATCGCTTCCAATGTCTCCCGCATCCTTGTACCAAGTTACTCGTCACGTATCCCAGCGCCGATATACCCAACTATTGATAAGCATTGCAAATAGGCATATGAAATGCATACAGAAACGTCCCCCAGAGTTTCACATTAGATACATATTAAATATCACAATAATACTTCCAATTCACGTCTCAAACCAGCCTGAGTGAGTTATTTCGGTGCCGAAGCCTGCCGCCGTAGACCACGGCAGAACCCTATGCGCCATAACCGTACGGTGTCCGACGACTCATATAAGCCAGCTGACTTTGTAAGGCAATATTCCAGAACACACAATAATGACATTTAATATGACCTCCTCCTTGAAGTCATACAAATATTGCCAAAATATACTATATTGTGGAGATGCATATTGCATTTGCATACGGCACTTCATCAGAATCACCAACATGAAAAATACACCTTGTGCTCAGCAAAACAACGTATTTAATCTTACCTCGCACCGAGCATCCGGCAAAAGAAACTAAGACAGTCGTGTGACTATGAACATAACATTTGGCTTGAATACACGACACTGCCTTTTGCAAGAATACATCGTCAGAAAATCACAACGAAAACCAGGATGCGATATTGCTATTCAGAGTTAGCGTTCTATCAATACTGCAAATACACTTCTTTTTTGGTCCGCATGGTCATTCGTCTTTTGTAACATGTGCACCTCAAAATTATTTCCATCAGTATAATATGAGGGTGACATGATCGGCCATGGTCGCCTTGTGTCGTATTAGCTGTTCCAGTGTAAGCTGTACCGTATCAGCTGTGCCGTATCAGCTGTAAAATGTTCATTGAACCGTAGTCGTACGGGTCGGTTGCTCTTTTCTATATAAGTGGCACCAAATAACTTGCAAACGGTTTCGTGCACACATTTTTTGTCAGTGCATTGGCCTGCAGTTACAACCAGACAAACGTAGCGAGCCCGGTTTCCAAAGAGACAGAGATGATCAGTGAGGTAGGAGCCTAGAAAGCTGTTTTTCAACATGTTATTAAACGGCAAACAAGCTTCACATTAATTTAAACTTTTCAGGATCTGTTAACTGTGCACAGAAGAGCTTAATCAACATAAAGTAGGGTTAGGTAACCAGCTACATCGCCCGAAGGTCGCCCCGGGCATTAGTCGTGTTACAGCCCCAGGCTGACTGATGACAGTTCAAATCGCCTAACAGTAGAACTGCCGGTGGGAGCTCCAACACTAAAAGTCCAAGCTCTACAGAGGAAAGAGAAAGCCCGGGTGGCAGGTACAATGAGCAGAGGGCTACTGGGCGATTGCCGGAGGTCATCCGGGCAGCAACTGCCTGCAGTTATGTGCTCAGAGTAACCTGATGCGCAGGTACGCTATTGTGCACCGCCAGCATGGTTCCACCATATGCCATTGTAACAGTCGGAATGTCTTTGCGAAATACTGAGTAGCTGAGGGGACGCCGTACGGACAGTAGACGAGATGCTACTCACTGATCCTGGCTGTAGATGGCGCCAATGAGGCCGTACGGACAGTAGACGAGATGCTACTCACTGATCCTGGCTGTAGATGGCGCCAGTGAGGCCGTACGGACAGTAGACGAGATGCTACTCACTGATCCTGTCTGCATATGGCGCCAGTGAGGCCGTACGGACAGTAGACTACTCACTGATCCTGGCTGTAGATGGCGCCAGTGAGGCCGTACGGACAGTAGACGAGATGCTACTCACTGATCCTGGCTGTAGATGGCGCCAGTGAGGCCGTACGGAGAGCGGGCGATGGTGTCCAGAGTAGATTCCTCCCGACCATCTTCGTAGACAAACACGCTCAGGACAGGACCAAATATCTCCTCCTGCATGATGCGGTCGTTCGGGTCTGTACTGACCACGATCGTTGGCTGGACGAAGTAGCCGACACTGCGGCAGACGAGAGGCCGTCAGGGGTATTGGCGCAGACATCACACGTGGAGTGGCAGAGCTAAAGGGTGGGGTGGGGGTGGGGGCTATGTTAGTCCCAGTCCCCCACACTCTCCTGGTGTTGGGTGTCTCAACACAAACTGACCCTTCTGAAACACCCTGTGTCCCGAAATGGCAAACAGCCCTGATGGCGCCACACTTTTTCGGAATCATAATAGGAATGTAATTGTCTCTCAACGTTCGTTACCTAAGATTTGCACTTGCTTGGAATGATATATATTTTGTCATACGTGACAGATGATTTCATCTGTCGACTATTACCTTAAACTCAATTTTGGACAGATATTAATATCTGTCTAGGTACGCCCGCAACCGAGAGCTGGTTGCGTCGGTTGATACTATTGTGTACCACTAACGACACTAATTTTATGTGTTGTGGTTACTTTACACCTTAAGAGACAATAAGACATCACGTTCCTTGGCTATTTGTGGCCAAACTCCCCTTCCCTCCCACCCCCACCACCATCTCGAACAACTCTCATGGAACATAAAACTTGTGGACAAGTGATGCTTCTATGTTAGTTTGTTGTGAAGGCATTATAATTTGTATTAGCGTAGTGGCACTGGAGCCATTGGGTAGATGATGCTCTCGACTTGAAAACAAAAGTTGGCTGGTGAAGAACTCTCTTAGCGTGTTGCCTCGATAATAACAACCAGCATGTAGTACCTGTTGTCGCAGCCGCCACCGGCAATTATCTCCAGACTAGGTGAGCTCCGAGCATGCTCAATGTAAGACTGGATCCTGCTGAACGCCTTCTGGTCGATTACCGCACCAAAGAAGGTCTCCTTCTGGAGGGGGTCGCCCACCTGTATTTCACTGTGGATCGCCAGCATCCCTGTGCGGATCTGAAAATAACGTCATGGTATTGCAAATTTCGGATCCGATGCGACTAGTTAGACTATATTACGGTGACCTGATTTAACCTGGTGGACAGTCAGAGTCCAAGTCAGGGATTAAAGCACATGTCTTGCATCTGAACGGTCGTCTCCTTCGAATCTGCTCAGGTTGAATCGCCATGGCCATGTCCCCCGTCCACACCCCTTAAGTGAGCAAGTGAACACAAGTATCCCAAATAATGGATAGCCTTAAACAGGTAAACAGGAAAAATACGCTGTTCGTACGACCTCTGCACCTAATTACCACAGACGTTCACAAATTTATCGTTTCACTTACAATTAATATGTTTGTGCTTTCGTACGCTGCACAGGCTTGAAATCACTAATGTAAAGTGAAAAAGGCGAGTGCATCGAGACAACTAAAAAAACAGACGGATGGTACGGACGCAGCGCTAACCGCAACATTTGCTCCATTCGATTAGCCTGAGTTGTCGACGAACATGGGTGTTAGGCCAGCACAATGGGTGGCAGCACTGCAGACCAGGTTGTCATGTTCGAGAACCTTCGTTGGTCATCCTTGGTATCAATCTCATAATTGCGAAATTGTCGGTGAGAAGCTTTACATGAGCGTTTGGCGCAAAATCAAGGATTAGCCTTCACAGAGCAGAAAGTTACAAGCGATGCTGATTTGCCACAAGGTGCTTGCCACCTTTGCAATGACCGGACAAATAAAGTGTATGCACGAGAGGAATGGTGATCAGGAAACCAGCGGTTACAGTGACGACACTACAGACGGCAGCACTTACGCTGTCCCACAGACTGCGCGGCACATACATCCTGCTACAGGCGGAGCACTTCTGCCCGCCGAACTCAAACGCTGAGCGCATGGTGGAGGCGACCACGCTGGCGACATCTGCCGACGGGTGGACGAAGTGGTAGTTCTTGCCGCCGCACTCGCCGACCAGGCGCGGGAAGCTGCGATAACGCGCGATGTTGTTCCCCACCTGCTTCCACAGGTGCTGGAATGTTCTGCCGACAGTCGTGAAGGCTACCGATGGGTCTCCAAAGACACATGCAGATCACGAGAAGACCAACGGCTCGCGGGAGGTCAGCAGTCAACCTGGGTTTGTCCACCAGCATCACTACAAGAGACAGTTATCGTGAAAGATAGGACACTACTGAAAAGTTCGCTGTCATGGAAGTCACACACCATCTCACTGGAGCTTGGCAACCCAAAATGGCATCATATTATCCGATAATGGATGATGCTTTCGGCATAACATTCTTACCAGGGTGCCTATATTATGAGGTTCCCGGAATACATTGGATATTTTTGGCTTAGATTTCCTCACTCTTACCCCAGGGAAGAGAACCGACCAAGTGTGGAGATGAAAAAGGTGATCATTGTTATGACATGAGCTAATGGAGACCCGAAGTATCTGGGAGTATGTGGTATCTGTGTATCTAGGCCCAATATGGTCAGATACGCGGGCATGCCAGCGAACTATTATAGCGCCCCGTTAACTGAGCCCGCATGCAGACTGCTGGTGATAAAACCTGTTGAACACAAAAGTTCTTTGAGACTAGCACAAAGGTATTAGGAATGCTGATGCTAACCACTGTTTCACGTTCAAAAGATCCCGAACCTTCGGTGCATCCAGGATAAAAGGGCCGTATGTCTTAGGCTGTCAGCACATCCCAAAACGCTCTCAGTAAAACAGGACATCCTGTCCTGACATCCCTCAGATGATAACGGGTCCCATTACGGCTGGTGAGAACGGACATGAAACAACACAGATCATATGAGGTGCACATGCCCAATACAAATATAGCGCACCGATTTGAAGGTCTCGTTGCTTCCCTACCTAAATTGTGGATGCTTTGGCTCCTGCTTCGCTCGTTCCAGCTTCATGACAACTACCTAAGCCATCCATTACCACAAACCAGTGCCCAATAGCCCGATACAGATGCCCCGAGTTCCGTGGTCCACACCGTGACGCTTACGGCACAGATCCGGTGAAGTTGACCAGGGCCAGGTCCGGCGATGAGGTCACGGTGTCGCCGTACACCGGGCCGTCGGCCGGTACGAAGTTGATGACGCCGGCCGGCAGGCCTGCCTCGCGGAGCACCTTGTACACCGTGTAGTTGCTGAGAATGGCCGTGTCGGACGGCTTCCACACCACCACGTTGCCCTGGAAACGGCCGGCAAGACGTAAACAGACCGGCTGGCTGGCCGCGGTCAGCGGCGCGGACACATCTGGCAGTGCCGGCGGTAACCAGCCACATCTGACAGCGCCGGCGGTACCCGGCCACATTTGACAGTGCCGGCGATACCCGGACACATCTGGCAGCGCCGGCGGCACCCAGCCACATCTGGCAGCGCCGGCGGTAACCGGACACATCTGGCAGCGCCGGCGGTACCCAGCCACATCTGGCAGCGCCGGCGGTAACCGGACACATCTGGCAGCGCCGGCGGTACCCGGCCACATCTGGCAGTGGCGCGGACACATCTGTCAGCGCCGGCGGTACCCAGCCACATCTGGCAGTGCCGGCGGTAACCAGCCACATCTGACAGCGCCGGCGGTACCCGGCCACATTTGACAGTGCCGGCGATACCCGGACACATCTGGCAGCGCCGGCGGTACCCGGCCACATCTGGCAGCGCCGGCGATACCCGGACACATCTGGTAGCGCCGGCGGTAACCGGCCACATCTGACAGCGCCGGCGGTACCCAGCCGCATCTGACAGCGCCGGCGGTACCCGAGCACATCTGGCAGCGCCGGCGATACCCGGACACATCTGGCAGCGCCGGCGGTACCCAGCCGCATCTGGTAGCGCCGGCAGTACCTGGACACATATGGCAGCGCCGGCGGCATCCAGCCACATCTGACAGCGCCGGCGGTGCCCGGCCACATCTGGCAGTGGCGGCAGAATCCGGCCATAACAGAGCGCGGTCACATCTGGCAGCCCTGAATTTCAATTAAGCGTTCATTGTTATTCTCCCGCGCTCAACATCATGCGTTTGGGACCAAAAACAAAACCACATATAAACGCTCGATGACAAAACGTGATCTGCGTAGGAGCATGTTAACGTTATTGGATCATGCCCCCATCAATAGACTTAAAATTGAATGAAATATACGATTATTTATTGTAAAATTTATATGTAGTCAAAAACGCAAAAAAATGAAAAATTCAACACGTACGTTTTGTTACATCCGTAAAGATAAGCAAACGCTGAAAGTTCCATTAAAATATCTGCATCCGTTAAAGCGTGATGACTGGTTGAACTTTTTTGGAGGTGACCTCACTTGACCTTGACTAACTCATTGACCCTAGAAGACCTGACCTAAAAATTGTGAATCAGCATGTCAAATGCTGGTAGCTCAGTTGGTTAGAGCGCTGGCCTGCACCGGTCTCCCCTGTATTGGCAACACAGGGTTCGAGTCGCTTCGCGCGCTCGCATTTAGCTCCCGGCCGGGAGTGTCAGTTGGCAGCTGGCCCGATAAGGCCGGGGACGAGCTACCGGGCGGCCGTGTCGGTGCATTGGCGGCACGTTAAACTTTCGGTCTAAATTCTGCCGATGCACTGGAGCTCATGGATCGGGTGGTGGGACCAGGGTTCACGCAACAAGCTCTGCTTAGCAATAGAACCCTGGCTCCTCAAGCCACCCCAGCAACAACTCGGATTAAATTTATATTTAAAAAAAAAAAAAAAAAATTGATGTGGGAAAAGGTATGCCAAATTTGGGCGCGCTGCCACGCGCCGTTCGTCCGCTATCCGCGAAAAAACCTGAGGGAGGGCGGTTGAAGACCCCCCCGACACGGGACGGATTAATCTCCATGAATTCATTCATTCATCGCCTATTGACAATATGGACATATGCGTCATATCGCACCGACAGTGCGTGACCTGCCCACATGGCTACCCGCTCTCGGGTAACATAAGTACTCGAAACATATTCATCGTACATAGTCCCAGCTGCTGCAATCGCAAACATCAGGGAAGAGGCCTGGAGCTTTGATGGTTCTTTGCATCACAGTGGTGACGGGCCCCGCTTTGTGTTTTTATCTTCAAATTACACGCATGTACTGTACTGCCAGTTCAAACTAACCAGTACTACTACACTAGTACTGCCAGTTCAAACTATGTACTAACTTAGACACAACCGCACTGATGGAAAATATATGATACTGCCATCTGTTCCTTAATATATGATACTGCCATCTGTTCCTTAATATATGATACTGCCATCTGTTCCTTAATATATGATACTGCCATCTGTTCCTTCTGTTTTATCCTTTCACATATTTCTCTGACTGCAGCCGTCTTTGAAATCCACACGTTGAAATTCACATGCATGATGAATTGTACCAGAAGTGCCAAACATCGTGCATGACTTTCCCAACAGGACACCGATCAATAAACATCAACTCACCGTGAAAAAAGCAAATGTGAAGGAGACCCAAAGCTACGAACCATGAGTGCCGGTGCGGATGCCAGATTTCCACCAATGGCCGTGAAGTTGAATGGTGACACGGACGCGACGAATCCCTCAATGCCGCGCATGCGCATCGAGTTTCTAGTAACGCTGGGATCCTCGCTGATGGGCTGGTATTTGCAGAGCTCCTTGGCGAAGAAGGCGTTGAAGCGAAGGAAGTCGATCAGCTCCGCTGATGCGTCAATCTCGGCCTGGATGATCGTCTTGGACTGCGGGGAACAGCCAGTACGTGTCAGCCGGACAGGGCGGGGCAGACCAGCTGTAGAGCTCGGCCCACGGCTGGCCGGCGGCACTGCCCAGCCAGCACGCGAGGGCCGGACAGGCCGGGGACAGACCAGCTGTAAAGCTCGGCCCACGGCTGGGGCGGGGGAGCTCGCCCAGCCAGCACGCGAGGGCCGGACAGGCGGGGACAGACAAGCTGTAAAGCTCAGCCCACGGCTGGCCGGCGGGACTGCCCAGCCAGCACGCGAGGGCTGGACAGGCCGGGGACAGACCAGCTGTAAAGCTCGGCCCACGGCTGGCCGGCGGGACTGCCCAGCCAGCACGCGAGGGCCGGACAGGCCGGGGACAGACCAGCTGTAAAGCTCGACCCACGGCTGGCCGGCGGGACTGCCCAGCCAGCACGCGAGGGCCGGGCAGGCCGGGGACAGACCAGCTGTAAAGCTCGGCCCACGGCTGGCCGGCGGGACTGCCCAGCCAGCACGCGAGGGCCGGGCAGGCCGGGGACAGACCAGCTGTAAAGCTCGGCCCAGGGCTGGCCGGCGGCACTGCCATCCAGCGGTGACGGTCTCAACTTAAAGCCGCCACTTCCAGTGCTAAAACGGGGCTCTGAAATACACCTTACACCAAACATATTTTTGTCTCTCAACATTTTCAAGAACACCCTGAACCCAGCTGAGGATATTCTTGAACAGGCAGTTCACGAGCCTGAGCGTGGAGAGGGGTGAATAATACCAGTGGCGAGAATCGAACCGGGGACCAATACGCTAGTGCGCAGTTTCGGCAAGCCACTCAGTACAGCATTTCCCCAAATGTGGCACGGTTCACAATGTCAACACCACTGTGCTGCAGGGCAACTCCACTCAAATACAAACTTGGAGTTGAGCCGCGGTTCGGGACGGATTACAGATAGATGGCTTCATATCCATCTACCAAACGACAAACGAAAAACTGGAATATGAAGGTGAAAAACCGACGAGCCGTAGCCAAATGGCTGACACACCACAAACTGTAGAATGCAGGCATGCCGGCTACGTGCTATCCAGCAGCAAACTTTTGATTCACTGCCCCTCACTATGACACTCGCGAGGTAACGAATCGACCAACTTGTTATCGTTGAATAGCAACAGGCAGCATTTCCAGGGCAATCACCACCAAGTTCGTGGTTACCAATATGTAACACAAGTGAGCCGACACTTCTTCAGATCCCCACACAGACAAAAACATACCTCGGACGCCAGGTGCTGTCAGTCGCATTGCCACATGGGACAAACGACAACATCGGCGTGATAGCGTATCCTCGAACAACAGAAAAAGGCAACGATGCAATCACCCGCCCTCACAAACACACAGGGGTACGGTCCGCTTGTTGACATCCACGACAGCTCACCTGACCGAGCATGGTAGTGGCGTTGAGGTCCATCCTGTACTTGTCAGCCATCAGATCGGCTGCGCGGCGGAAAATGGCGATCTTCTCGGCGAGAGGTACCTTCTCCCAGGCCTCGCGCACCGAGAGACAACTGTTGATCGCCTTCTGAATTATCTCCTGACAGTAGAGGACGATAAGATGCCGAAAGTTACTCCTGAGTTCATGTTAAGATTGACCATGAATAATATATCAGCGGCACATGTCGAAAAAGCCCAGCACAATTTCCCCTATGTATGTGTGTGTGTGTGTGAGTGTGCGTGTTCGGTGACACGGTCCAATGACCTGACCAGTCCTCGCGACGCAGCGATGTCCGAGTCGTGAGTTGGGATCCAGGCGACCCCGACACTATTATCGGTAGACACACACCACCGTGAGGACTCAGACAAGCACCTGGACAACACTATCGACAGGCATGGCTTTGTAACGACAGGTCTATTCAGGCATCCTCACCGCCGCCAGGACTCTCGATGGGCACCACATTCGCAACAACAGGTCTGATGAAGCATTCTCATGAACTCGGTGGAAAGCGAAATATATCGTTGAAATATCAATATACCCTTTTCAATTAATTATCGATGTGACACACCGTACTGTTAAATATGGAGAGAAAATATGCTGTTTGACAACTGGTTCTACGCTACCATACCCGATCTTGTTCGGCAGTGCACTAAAGGTCCGGTCAGTATTACGGCATAGTTTCCTGCTCTACACACGAGATGTAATGTAGTATTTGCGCAGGTGTGCATCCACGACCTTGCCAACCTCATTGAGCAAACTCTCAATGATATGCCAGCTCCCAGACGCAAATCAGTGGCGAAAGAAAAACGCGCCTGACGAATGTTTCACTTCCTCTACAGGGTGGTCGCAATGCCAGTTTTAGGTGATGTTAATGGCATGGGTCATAATTATTTCGGTCAAGAGCAATTCGTGGTTCTGGGTGTTCCGCCCAATTGATTGCTTGAAGTGTACCAGTCTGCCACCGTCAGGGGATATCGGCTGTTTACGAAGTTGTAGATAGGTTGAAGGTGGTGGTCCGGACGGTGTCGGGGCGTAGTTTGGTGGTGGGGGTCATCGCCTTTCATTTGAACATTTCAAGAAACATTATTCCATACCATATACTTTCATGGGGTTTTTGTGTGTTCGCTGTTTCTTTCTGTCTTGTTTTTTTGGTTGTTTTTGTTTTATTTTGTTTTTATTATAGTTTTATGTTTGTTTCAGGTCCTGGTGTCGACCATACAACATCATGTTTGCTTTGTTTTTCTTTTTACTTTTTACACGGCATGGGTAGAGTTGGGAGAGAGTGGGTGGAGGAGTTGTTCGGATGTTGTTTGTTCGGATGCTGTCTATCGGCGGGTTGTTTTGGTACGGGTTTTTGCTTTCTTGGTAGTTGTGCGTGGCTTGTTGGTAGATGCTGTTCGTGTGTTTGCTTTGTTAGTTACTCGTGTTGTCGGTGCTTGGGTAGTCTGAAGGGTGGTGTCTTGGGTGTCTAAGCTAATGTAGTTGTCTTGAGACTGTTATTGGTCCGTAATGGTTGTGGTGGTTTTTGCGTCGCATGAGTGATGCTTGGGGTGGTTATGGGGGAGGGGGGCATGGTAGGGGTGATGGGTTGAATATTTCGAGGTGTTGTATGGGAGGTGGTGCCTGTGCTTGTGCCGTGTTTTGTGTTGTGGGTTCTGGCCTTATGACTATTGTCGGGTCTGTCTGGGATTTCCTGCCAGCTGAGCAGTCAGTTGGTTCTTGATGGGTAGCCGTGTACTGTTTGTGCGTCTGTGTGAACGGCTCCTGGTGGCGAAGGGGCTGAGTGAACAGGGACGGATACTGTTCGGCGGCTCCTCCCTTGCCGGCGACGGGGCTATGCCCTCTATGTAGGTAAGTCTGAGAACGTCTTTCTCTCTCCTCCACCGAGGGCGAGCCCCATCCCGGGAGGCCTGCTCTCCGTCGCAATCCACACATCACTGCGTTTCGCTGTGGCAGGTGTTGGTGTGGTGTGGACCGGCACAAGGACACATGTGGTATTTGTATGCTTGCAGTCCCCAGGCCACAGGCCTTATATATAGAAATAGGGAGGTATATATATATATATATATATATATATATATATATATATATATATATATATGCATAGATAAGTCGATAGGTAAATAGAGAGATGAAGATATATGGTACCTAGACATTGGTCTTAGGTCAGCGTCCTCCGGCCATTGACCCCGAGCACGGCCGGCCACAGCTGTGCGGGGCCGGCAGCACAGTCAGCTGGTCGTCTGGCGACAGTGCGAGGCTGGCACTGTTTACGTCCACGTTGCGCAACCAGTGGGGTCAGGCGACACAGTCGTGTCTCTGTATCGTGTCGTTCTCTGGCACACAGACTTGTCCTGAGCAGACGCAGCCACGGGGCGCGCCGACCCTCCACTTCGGCTACGTCACGGCTCTGATCTTGCCGAGATAAGCCACTAGTCGGAAATTGGCGCGGGCGCCGACGACCCAGCGAGCTTCCCTAGCCACCAACTATGACATTGTCCCTACCGTGCCCTTGCGGAAGGAGCCGCTCGTCGCGGCCAGGCACCACGAGCTTCCCTAGCCAAGGACCATGATGGCCATCCAGCACCCAGGGCCTAAAACTTATCTTTCCCTTATCGCAGAGGGTAAAGTAGCCGCATTACATATTGGGCAGAAGCCCACAGCCTGTCACAGCCACACAGCATACAATTACGATCCCGTACACAGGTCGTAGGGCCACATATTTCCTAGTTACCGAGTGAAAGGTCAAAATTCCCTATACACCAGACGTGATAGATACACCAGACGTGACGTGACCAGATAAGGGCGTTTAATATGAGACATCCAGGGAAGCAAATTATCAGCTAGGTAGGTGCATATATTATCTGAAATCCTATCTCCGCGAGGAAGCACAAGTGCTATATTGCGTATATATTGGGAATCATCTCCCAATAAGTCTTCCAACTTCAGAGTATTCGCATCATATCCGAAGTGGCGCCTGCGTTCTTCCGTATATGATGGGCACGTTACCAACACATGATGCACAGTCAGTGCGGCATTACCCCTCACACATTTCGGCCTTTTGTCCCGGCATACTAAATGCCTATGTGGTGCTAGCGTTTAACCAATTCTGAGACGACAGATGGCTACCTCGTTCCGTCTAGTTTGGCTGATTGACGGGGACACAGCGCTATGTGTGGCTTGATTTGCTATAATTTGCTGAACTCACTTTGTCCCATCTGCCCTGCCAATGTCTGAGAACAAATGATTAAGGTAATTTTGTAGTGGTCACTGGCTGGAAGTGGGAGCAAGCGACTACTTGGCGCTTGTGCTGTGTGACTTGCAGCCCGATCGGCCAGCTCGTTGCCACGTATGGCGACATGTACTGGGATCCAGCAATGCCAATTGTTCCCCCATGCGATGTAGCGAAGTATGTTGCGATAAAATATTTTTTACAATCACCTGTTGCTGGTTAAAGCTGTGCAAGGCCAAAAATACTACTTAGAGGATCAGCCGGAAAGACAAGTAAATCCTCGTCGTCGACCTCGATGTACGCAAGGGTTTTGCTGATAAATCCGTCCTCGATATTGTGAAACCGCAACGAGTGTACACACTTGCGGCCACCATAGACAGCAAGTTAGATCTATAGGTTTCTGGGCGCTGGGTTACTCTATTATTATTTTTTGTCATGCCGCCGCTCGGCGGCCCTAATGTTCTAATGTCTAGCGCCCCTGGGCAGCCAATGTCAGCGTTTGACGTGCATCGAGTCATGCCAGAGTCTTAATATTGCCTGAAAGTTCCATGTCAAAAGGTTAAAATGACAGCATTAGGTATCTATAGAAGTATGGCATCAGAAGGTAGCTGATTTCACGACGGTATATTTGAGGTTATTTGAAAGTAATTTGTTAATGTAAAACATCTGATATGCAATTAAAATGAATACAATGCAGTATTTATGGACACAAATCATGGAATTGAGCGCAAAAATTACAGGGTTCAAACTTCATGTAAGTTACGCAAGGTGACATAAAAATGTCGCACGTTGATTTTCGTTCAGTTAAGAACATTAGAAATTATCAGCGCATAGCACAGGATACGTATGACTCATTTTATTTCCAGAAGTTGAGCGGCCAATTGATTCCATTCGACACTGAGGGCAAAGTGACAGGGTGAAATGATTTGATGACAAAACGAACTACGCATCACAGGAGAGCTTGTTTCAACCTAGTTCAACTTTTGCCATTGGAAATACTTGGACTTCCTCTAGAAACCAGAACATAGCATGAAACATAGGAAGCCCACCCCGGTGGTGTCCCTTCACAAACCCACCACCAGAGCGGCACCACCGGTACTGTGTCCGCTCACGAGGCCTCCGCATCGCCAGCGACCGTCGCCAGTCGCCCAGCTTCACAGCGCCGGCCTTCGCGACGAGCTCACAGGGTCAGATGGACACGACGATGAGTTCCAGGGCCAGAGCAACAGAATACTGCGCACTTGGCGCCGTTTGGCAGCGGC
This sequence comes from Imbricaverruca yamaguchii, assembly GCA_034440575.1. NCBI lineage: Eukaryota > Metazoa > Arthropoda > Thecostraca > Neoverrucidae > Imbricaverruca > Imbricaverruca yamaguchii. The sequence continues at coordinate 734,063 of JAOTOL010001579.1, forward strand.
GTTGGCGCCGTGCCAACATGGCACGTTGGCACCATGTGGCGACAGCGTGGGAGCTGTCTCAGAATGGGAACGGCCGACGTGCCCAACGTTTGCTGATATACAACGCCTTCGAGTTAGTACATTACATTTTCAAAGCTGGACAATGAATGGCTTCGCCCAAACACTCCCTGTTCCCGGGCGGTTTGCTCGAGTCGCGCCTGTGCGCACCAGACAGAGCTGTCTGGTGCGCACAGTCGCGACTCGCAGTAGCAGCTCTGCTACTGCGCGGCGGTACGGCATATTTGGCGGCGAAATCCTAGGCGCGTCGCAGGAAGTCTGGCTAAAATAGTTCAACTGTCCGGACATCTGCTGAGCGTGCTGCGCGGGGCAATGAACATCTGCTGGGCGTACTGCGCGGAGCAATGGCCTATCTGCTGAGCGTGCTGTGCGGAGTGATGCACATCTGCTGAGCGTGCTGCGCGGAGTAATGGACATCTGCTGAGCGTGCTGCGCGGGTAAATGGACATCTACTTGGCGTGCTTCGCGGGATAATACTTGGACTGCTACGCTGAGTAATGTTGCTGAGTTTGCTGCGCGGGGTAATGAAAATCTGCTGAGCGTGCTGCGTGGAGTAATGCACATCTGCTGGGCGTGTTGCTCGGAGTAATCCACATCTGCTGAGCGTGCTACGCGGAGTAATGAGCATCTGCCGAGCGTGTTGCGCGGAGTAGTGGTCATCTGCTGAACGAACATTTTATTTAAAAAAATGATGACCTGGTGTGCTTCGGGCATCTGCTGATGCTATGGCGCCACAGAGATCATGTCAGAAAATATTCGATAATTTCATTTCTGGCCGGCTTTTCATTCATTTGTCACACTGTGCGTCCGCACGATGCCTGATACAGCCAGCTGAGAGTTCCTGGTTCGCCGACCGTTGGCACTGTGCCTGATAGTCAGCTGACAGTTCCTGGTCCACCGGCCGTCGCCACGGTGCCTGATAAAGTCACCTGACAGTTCCTGGCTAGCCGACCGTTGGCACTGTGCCCGATAGTCAGCTGACAGTTCCTAGGCTCGCCGGCCGTTGGCACTGTGCCTGATAGTCACCTGACAGTTCCTGGTCCACCGGCCGTTGGCACGGTGTCTGATACAGTCAGCTGACAGTTCCTGGCCTGCCGGCCGTTCGCGCGGTGTCTGAGACAGTCAGCTGATCTGTCAGTCACCGGCTGGCCGGCTCGGTCAGCTGATCTGTAGTCTCTGTGTCGCCCGTGGTGCAGTCCAGTCAGCTGATCTGTCAGTCACCGGCTGGCCGGCTCGGTCAGCTGATCTGTGGTCTCTGTGTCGCCCGTGGTGCAGTCCAGTCAGCTGATCTGTCAGTCACCGGCTGGCCGGCTCGGTCAGCTAATCTGTGGTCTCTGTGTCGCCCGTGGTGCAGTCCAGTCAGCTGATCTGTCAGTCATCGGCTGGCCGGCTCGGTCAGCTGATCTATGGTCTCTGTGTCGCCCGTGGTGCAGTCCAGTCAGCTGATCTGTGGTCTCTGTGTCGCCCGTGGTGCAGTCCAGTCAGCTGATCTGTGGTCTCTGTGTCGCCCGTGGTGCAGTCCAGTCAGCTGATCTGTGGTCTCTGTGTCGCCCGTGGTGCAGTCCAGTCAGCTGATCGGTTTCGATGTTCGGTGGTCAAGCAGTGCTAAGCCGCTGCAGAAGCGTCGCCACTCTACACGCGGGACAGAAAGCGGCCAGGGTTTCCCGTTGGAAGGACAAGCCCGTGAAGCAGGGCCGGCATTTCATGCAGAACAGCTCAAGCTGCATTGGGAAAACGGGAAACATTTGGCGTCAATGTAAAGGAAATCTACTCTGATCGTCCCTTCGCTCCACTATGAGGAAGCCCTCTAAAACAGTAGTGAGCTACGCCAGAAGAAAACAGCCAACATAACATTTGGGTGGGAGTTGACCCGCAATTCCTCAACACCAAACCTGAACAGCCCACACCATCCACCAAAGACGCTCCACCCCGACCAACAACACTGAACAGCCCACACCATCCGCCAAAGACGCTCCACCCCCGACCAACACAACACCGAACAGTCCACACCATCCGCCAAAGACGCTCCACCCGCCCATCAACACCAACACTGCCCACATCATCCGCCAAAGATGCTCCTCCCCGCCCATCAACACCAACACTGCCCACACCACCCGCCGATGACGCCCTTCCTCCGCGTCGGGACTTCGACGTGCGCCAGCGTACCGGCGTGGCGTGGTAGAACTTGGCGACCGGCCTGCTGTGGCAGTGCGGCCGCGGCTGGAGGCGCACCAGCTCGGTGCGGATCTCCTCGTCTCCGATGACGATCGGCACGTCGGCCACGGCGGCTCCGTGCCGCTTCAGAGCCGCCTCCAGCCGGTCCAGCTCGGCAGACCCGGCCAGATAGTCTGCGGCGGGCAGATGGGTCAGTTGCGGGCCCTCAGGCGGCCCGGCAGGGTGAGTCAAGGTCGCTGTACTAATGCCAGTCCCGGCTGGGGATGGGGCACACTCCCATCTGGTCTTACAACAATTGATGTGTTTTGCTTGCTTAAAACACTTGGTGACACAAATTGCTTTAAACAATTGTACTCCAGCAACCAGAGCCTAATTTCCATTAATGTGTACCAGACATCAAACGCTTGCCTCTATGACCGAACTCTATCTCTTGTGGCCTTCCCTGACGCAACTCTGTCCCCAGTGGCCAGCCGTGGTACTCCCCTGTCTCTGGTGACCAGTCCCGACATAACCTTGTCTCTAGTGGCCAGCCGTGGTACTCACCTGTCTCTGGTGACCAGTCCCGACATTCTTCTGACTCTGGTGACCAGCCCCGACATAACCTTGTCTCTAGTGGCCAGCCGTGGTACTCACCTGTCTCTGGTGACCAGTCCCGACATAACCTTGTCTCTAGTGGCCAGCCGTGGTACTCCCCTGTCTCTGGTGACCAGTCCCGACATAACCTTGTCTCTAGTGGCCAGCCGTGGTACTCCCCTGTCTCTGGTGACCAGTCCCGACATAACCTTGTCTCTAGTGGCCAGCCGTGGTACTCCCTAGTCCACGTTGATCCCAGCCGTGATACCCCTCTAGTTCTGGTGACGAGCCCCGACAGTCTCCCGACTGGTGACCCCGAACCCTGTTTCTGGTGACCGGCCCGGCACCAGGTGGTCTGAATGGCAGTGATGCCATAGGCACCAGGTGGTCGGGCTGGCAGTGATACCCCGACACCAGGTGGTCTGACTGGCAGTGATACTCCCGGCAGCAGGAGGTCTGACTGGTCGTGATACCCCGGTACCAGATGGTCTGACTGGCAGCGATACCCTCAGCCCGGCACCAGGTGGTCTGACTGGCCGTGATACCCCCGGCCCGGCACGAGGTGGTCTGACTGGCAGTGATACTCCAGCCCGGCCCCAGGCGGTCTGACTGGCAGTGATACCCCCGGGCCCAGGTGGTCTGACTGGCCGTGATACCCCGGTACCAGATGGTCTGACTGGCAGTGATACCCCGGTACCAGATGGTCTGATTGGCAGTGATACCCCGGCCCGGCCCCAGGTGGTCCGACTGGCCGTGATACCCCGGCACGAGGTGGTCTGACTGGCAGTGATACCCCCGGCCCGGCCCCAGGTGGTCTGACTGGCCGTGATACCCCGGGCCCAGGTGGTCTGACTGGCCGTGATACCCCGGTACCAGATGGTCTGACTGGCAGTGATACCCCGGCCCGGCACGAGGTGGTCTGACTGGCAGTGATACCCCCAGCCCGGCCCCAGGTGGTCTGACTGGTCGTGATACCCCCGGCCCGGCCCCAGGTGGTCCGACTGGACGGGCTGGCAGACGCCGCGGCCGATGCGGCCCGATAGGCCGGCGCGACGCAGTTGCCTGTGCCCCCGGGGCAGCCGGAGCACGGCTATCTGTGTGGGCCGCGGCTCGACGGGTGTCGCGGACACTACTGCCCTCGATACGCGCCACCATGCATGCAGCAGCCGAGCCGCCACTCACCCAGCACAGGCTCATTCTTGACGTCGAAGTCTGGTATTGCGGCTTCTTGGACCACGGACGAGATGAGGCGGACTGGCAGGGCGTTCCTGCAGCAGACATACAGGGCGTTACTGCAGCGGATAGGCAGGGCGTTACTGCAGCAGACATACAGGGCGTTACGGCAGCGGATAGGCAGGGCGTTACTGCAGCAGACATACCGGGCGTTACTGCAGCGGATAGGCAGGGCGTTACTGCAGCAGAGATACAGGGCGTTACTGCAGCGGATGGGCAGGGCGTTACTGCAGCAGACATACAGGGCGTTACCGCAGCGGATAGGCAGGGCGTTACTGCAGCAGACATACAGGGCGTTACTGCAGCGGATAGGCTGGGCGTTCCTGCAGCGGATAGGCAGGGCGTTACTGCAGCAGACATACAGGGCGTTACCGCAGCGGATAGGCAGGGCGTTACTGCAACAGACAGGCAGGGCATTACTGCAGCAGACAGGCAGGGCGTTACTGCAGCGGAGATACAGGGCATTTTCACACGGAACATTGGCACTGCAACATGCACAAACGCGTCCTGAGGGCAACTGGCAACACAGTGCTGATGACTGTGCGGCTGTGGGTGCGGAATCCCGGTAGATGAAGGATGATATAGAAAACTTACAAAGACCTTGAGTGAAGGATTTTCTCAGGATGGTCAAATTGTCCGCGCTCGAAAATCAGTAGATGTGCCAGATAACTAGGAGGCTCTCAGAGGTGATAGAAAGCCAAGAAAGGAAGGACATAGGCCGGGTTGGTTTGTGTGACGGCTTACGCTTTAGCTTGTTGGGTGCTCATCTAGAAGCAATGACAGCGTTCAGTGTGATCCAAGTGACAGGCGCATGGGTTACACCACAAGTTGGTGCTGAAGGGAAAATGGGTCACCAGTATTCCTCAAAAACAAAATTGCACATATGAATCATGCATTAGAAATGTGTCTAAACCTCCAAAAACGCACGCATCAATTATTTTGCTGTGGCAGTCCTCACAGGTAGGCCGTTGCATACGATTGCTTGGGGCGGGGCAGAAGCGGTGCATATCGAAATCAGTGATCCTAAGTGCGCCGGCAATACTACTCAGTGTTACTAAGTTCGCCGGCAGTACTACTCAGTGTTACTAAGACCACTGGCAGTATCACTCGGTGCTACTAAGCCCGCCGGCAGTTGTAACATTATGTTTACACGTAGGGTGAATGCCACAGTTTCCGTGCAGTCAGGGAATGAGTGGTGCACCCGCTGGCCATCTTGCCGGGCTCCGGAGACACCGGCCGACACAGGGATCGTGTCGCTGACGTATGCCGCTGGAGCAACAGACGCACAATACAGTACACCATGCACGACTGTAGTGTCATGTAGACAACGTGCCTAGATGACTGCTGCATCATGACTATTCTACACACTGGAATTCGCTACTCTGCCCAAAGAATGTCAGAAGTTTATGCTTTGCGTAAAAGCATACGCTCGCGGCTAAATCGATGCTAAGTCACATCAATATGGCATTGAAGTCCAAGATTCCGTGGGATTCACCATCAGCTGAATGGCTGGAAATGTGTCATGATGTGCCGTATTTATTTAAGTTGACAAACTGCGCGGTACATAATTAAGTTGACAAATGCTAATATCGAAAGTTGCGGATGATCACGATGCTAAAACGTTTTGGCGAAACGTCCAAGCTATTACTAGTGGATACAACAATTAGCAACAGCACCTATTTTCAGGGAATATCACAACTGCTGTACTACAGATAACACAAAGCGCACCATATCGCTCATGGTTTGGCATATGCACTGGAGCCGATGACATAGATCATTAACCCGGGAGGTCATTATTCACAGAAAGAAATGTAACAATGCAATGTATAACATCAACAAATTCTGTCGAAAGTAGTACGTCCTGAATTTATCAGGGCGATACCAGGTGTACCTTCAGTGAGGAATGTGGGGGGGAATTTTCTGCCAAAGATTGTCATTTCTGTTACAGGCATGTCACACTATGATATAGCCGGTACTATTTTGGGGGATAGGTGGCTGTTGATTTCGTTCATCGTAACCTTGTACTTGCTAATTCAATGTTTCAGAAAATCAGTCGCATGACCACATATATAATTATGAGGCTTTCCAAGTGACATGTAACATAACAAAGGTGCATTATATTGCAACATGCATCGGAAAACACTTAGTTTTTGAAATAGCAACTGTTCATGGCCAACGATAATTCCAATGAGGGATTCGGGGAACTGTCATTATCTCACCTGTCCACAACTGGTCAAGCTTCCGGTTCGTTTTACACGGAAAATGAGCGAAGTGCTATGATAAGCCAACCTTATAGTGCGTAACTATGATCAGTAGAAATCCAAGAATATGTTTAGGAGAGTACCAGAATATATGCAATGGTACTTACGGAAATGTAGCGAAACACCAAAGGTATCAATCTATTCTCATACAAATCTCCCGGTTGGTATGCCTCACTATGCCATTGAAAAACATTACACATTTGCAGATGTATGCATAGCATCAACAGACACCCGGCTATGGGCTTCACTATCGTAAGGACGCAGACACATACCATGTCACTCATTCTTCTTGTTCTGATCTCTGTCTGTCTATATCCTTTTTGTGATATCTACACAAGAAAAATATTCCTCAACATCCTACTGCACCTGCTCATATATGATATATGGTATGCTGTTCTAATCCTATATTTTATGGCATACACATTCCATAATATTTCATAATCATATTATATGTTCATTGATGTAATGCAAACAATACTTTTCTTTTTGGTAATATTTTCCATAGTCTATGAAGTTCATGGACTTCATGTGGCAATCATGTGTTATTCTACTGCAAAAATGAAATGCAAATTTCGGAACAGCCCTACTACCGAGATTATAATCGGCATTGCTTCCATAACCCTAAAATTGCCGGGGAGAACCCTCCCTCGTGTTTTGTGGGACAGCCCACGAACGCTTAGGGAGATCGCCCACAAATTTGGCAAACCTTCTGACAACAAAATAGCGGATCTTTTGATGTTAAATTGTCTGGAAACCCTTGGTTATCGGAATAGACAAGGTCAAAGCCAGGTCAGCAGCTTAGAAGTCAATTTTTTGCTACTTTCCCAACAACTGCTAAAAATTGGGCTTCAAAGACTCTTAGGCGTTTTCATATACATTGCGTATGCACTAATCCGAAGAGGAAAAAACGCAAAAATAATTATGGTGACCTTGTGTCAGATCATGCGGTCAGGCCAAGATAAAACTACAGCTTTGCTTCCGCGTTCAGAATTTCCAGCCCAACAATCATAGCACAAAATGGGAACGTACGTGAGTGATAGAATACATTGTCTTCTATAAGTGTACATAATTTCAGGTCGCTATCAGGTTATGTTACGGAGGTATGATTGGAAACATGTACATATACCACCTCCACAGAAATGATAAATTGTCGAAATGCCATCTATCATCCGCTTTAGGCAGCAAAGGACATCACATTCTCTGATTGCACGAACTAACATGTCTTCTACGTGTATTTGAACGTTTGCGTCTTTACAAGGTCATAATAGATCAATGACCCAGATGACTCTGGCTAGCCTACGCTTGTGGCCTAAGTTGGGTCACTTGGTGCCAAAATCACAGTAAAAAATCATATTTTTTTTCTTCCGGTTCTTCTCCATCCTCCTGCTCCACTTCTTTTTCCGCCTGGTCAATTGTTCCTACTTTTCTTTCGAGGTGCATCAGTCAATTTTTTCCTTGTCTTGCTTGCGCTCAGAGGCGGATACAAGAGACACTGGGGTGTGTTCCCCCCTCTCATGGAAGTCTCGGGTGCACCTCGCCCCAGTTCAATGAACTTGTCTTTTCAGACATAGGCGCCCTCCTGAGAGGAAAAGTGCCACCCTCACATAACAATTCCTGGGTCCGCCTCTGCCTACGCTTTGTAGCTTCATTCCTTGGCGGAGCTGTGGGAGGGGGAACATTCCCTGGATTGGAATCTGGGGCCACTTTAGCCTTATGTTGGGCTGTTGGCTAGCCCAGACAGCCGAACAGGGTATTGTGGGTACAGTACCGTGAGTTGCTGTTGTGACGCTCCATCCTGCACACCGCTCGCCGGATTGTGCGATGTCCGGCTGGGCGGCGCCTGGCACGGGCCGAGTAGCGCCATATATTTCGGATAGGGGGAGGGATGCGAGCGAGAGGCAATCTGGGTATAATATTTCCATGCAGCGCCACAGGCATAATATTACATCACACGACGTTTGGGGTCACGTCCCCATCCCCATGTTCACCACGTACGCGGATCGAATTACCCATTTCTCCGCATTCTGCTTCAAGGAATTGGCATCTAAAATGGGACCGTCATCATGACAACCTTTTACATATGATACCTAATATGCTCTCAAACCTCACACACAACGAGAAAAGGACACATTATTTTAATAGTGACGGAGCCCCCAACCACCGAGCTTCCACCGAAGTACAAAATACACATGGGAGTTACCACCGACCTCGACAATTTTGGGTCGATTTTTTCCATGCAACGCAGTTGGAGTAATGCTAAATTTCACGAAGTTTGGGGGACGCGTCCCCCTGTTCCTCGCCGTGACAAGTATGGAGACGTGGCAAAGGGGGATGGGCGGTCAGCCCTTCCGTTAATTTTAACAGGACCCTGACACAACCCTTTGGGCCGGCCAGGGATCTAATCATCTACGGGATCGTCGTGGCGAAGATAGAAATGCCAACAACCCTTTTCATGGCTGCCGTCGGGACCCTGAGAACGTCTGCGGACACCTACAAACACCCACGAGCCCATATGAACGTCTACGGACACCTACAAACACCCACGGGCCCACATGAACGTCTACGGTCACCTACAAACACCCACGGGTCCACATGAACGTCTACGGACACCTACAAACACCCACGGGCCCATATGAACGTCTACGGACACCTACAAACACCCACGAGCCCATATGAACGTCTACGGACACCTACAAACACCCACGAGCCCATATGAACGTCTACGGACACCTACAAACACCCACGGGCCCATATGAACGTCTACGGTCACCTACAAACACCCACGGGCCCACATGAACGTCTACGGACACCTACAAACACCCACGGGCCCACATGAACGTCTAGGGACACCTACAAACACCCACGGGCCCATATGAACGTCTACGGACACTTATGAACGATGCTGGTTCTGATGAGCGTGTGCGAGCCTTTACAAAGTTTCCGGGCCTTCCTTACAGACGTGCACGGGCCCTTATGAATGTTTACGGGCATGCCTAGGCGGTCTGCATTCCTAGTATACAAGCGTGCCAATTTACCTACACTTTGAGAAGGGAGAAGATCGGAAGATCCGGGCAATTGTGCGAGTAGACCGAGCTCCTTTCGCAAAATCAGCCCCCCTGCGACAATTGCTGACTACGTCCCTGGGCGAGAGTACACGTTATACCGAGACGCAATGTTATAAGTCCTTCGAGTGGATCAGAAGCACTCCCCCAGTAGTAGCGGATCTAAGGGGAGGGCACCAGGGCCATGACCCGACCCAACGGGAAAATACACTGACATCAAGATGTGAGCTTAATGGTACATGCCAGGGTATATTTCACGAAATTTTCTCTAGCTGAGACGATGGCGACACAATGTGCACGTCAATGAAGAATTAGGTTGGGATTGGAAAATGTTTCTAGTTAAAAAGGAATATAGTTCCGGGTCGTTACTACTGGTCCCCTAGATCACATGTTAAAATGGGCACTGACTACATACAACTTGAGTTCATCTAAGCACAAGAAGTTGAACATGGAACACCTTCCTGAATAAATTAAAACCCAATTGTGCACACATATTGTAAGAAGGTTAGGCTATTCTTGGCTAGTGACAGTCTAGTCCGGACCACGCGACGCCATATCCAGAACAAAGTCTTCGTAATTGAGGCACTATGTTATAAGTGGAAAAATGAACGAATGGTGATAACAGTTAGCACCTTACGCGCCATACACTTTCAGCGTCCACAGGCACGTCTCGGGGGGGTGCTTAGGGGCGCATCGACTGCAGTGGTCATGCAGCCACAGGCACGTCTCAGGCACAGCCGCCAGCCGACACAAGCCCTCACGGGTGCATGGGCGCACAATGCAAGAACGTTGATATAGTAACGACTTGACGATATCGACTGGAATGCGTGACATGGAAATTTGTTTTATCTTCTCAAGTGGTGTGCACAGGTGAAACTTTCGAGGTGTGAGCTGACTTATCAAGAGACACCAGAAAAAAAACCTTCGGACAGGCGAAAGGAGTTAAAATGCGATGACACAGAAACGATGGTGGTAGGTTGAGCCCTCCACAGCAAAATTACGTTGTCTTTAATTATTACAATTCAATAAGAGTGCCTTTGAAAGTAGTCGAAATTCGATGACTTAAAAAAGAAGTACGCTCAGTGCGTGCACACAACATCCGTTTCCCCTCGATAAAAATACCAGGTGCCCACTGGGGGTGGGTGTAGGTGGAGTTGGCGCCAAAAAATACCCAAAAACCTTTAGGCCAGATCCGCCCATCCCTCCCAACCACCCACATTTCCTCCTATGAAACGCTGGGTGCACGTGCGTTTACAAGTCGGGTGTGTTCCACCTAGTAGCGTGCTATCAAGTTTACGTTTCTAGACGAAACGAGTGGGAATCAGAGACGCAGCAAATTTGATCAAGGGCCGCCCGTCAGGAACCGAAAATATATTAGATAAAAGAAGAAATTTTAAGATTGTGTAAGAAACCAAGCATTCTCTTCCTCGGTCAAGCCGCTCCGGGGGCCAGCCTGGGCAGTCACCCGAGCTGCCCGGCTGCCCGCTGCTCGCTCCCTCCCCCTCTCCCGACGAGTTAAAATGCAGACGCTCTCGAAGCAAACAGGATCCTGCAACTGGACCGTCCGGGCTAAAAATATTCACCAGCCACCGATATTCGCAATGGCATGTTCCGGGTTGTTCGCAATGGCATGTTCCATTCCTGGCATATAAGCGTGCCACGTTTACCTACACTTTGAGGAGGGAGAGGATCGGAAGATCTGGACAATTGTGCGGGCATTCCGGGGTTCTTTCGCAAAATCAGCCCCCTCTTGTGACAATTGTTGACTACGTCCCTGGACCAGTGTCTACGCTGTACCTAGGCTCAACGTTATGTCCTTCGAGTGGATCAGAAGCATTCCCCAACACTAGCGGATCTAGGGGAGGGAAAAAGGGCCACGCTCCCACACAGCGAGAAGTACAATAACGTCAAGAGCTTGATGTTACATATCAGGGAATATTTCACGAAATTTTCTCTAGATGGGACGACGGCGACCAAGTATGCACAAAAATGAAAAAATTGGGTATAGATTGACGATTGTGCTCATAAAAATGAATATACTACGGACGATTTTCGACGATCTTGCTGGCTCAGACATTCATTTGTCGGAATCTCTCCTTATGTCGGAGGGCTCCAGTGTGATTTCTGTTGGGTTACAATTCCATTGTTAAGCCACGTTGTACTTACTTGGGACCATCGACACCAACTTTTGGGAGACCCGAGGGAAATTTGTCATGCCCCCGCCAGACTTCTAGATGTATCGACGAGAATTGTGGGTCCCGAGCGCGATATTTGGGGACTCTGGCGAGTTCGCGGGGAGTGCTGCACTTAGCTGAACCCCAGCGCGAATTTTGTGGGCCCCGACGGAAATTTCCGGTCCCGACGAGAGTTTTGTTGTGTTCCTTGGATTTTTAGAGCCTCTACTCGAATTCTGAGCTCCCAACGCGAATTTATCGGGCCCAGATAAATTCGCGTTGGGGTCGGATAAAGTCGCGTTGATCATTAAAAAAAATGACCAGAAATAATTTTTGGGACCCCCGTCCGATCATATCGGAGCCCGACCCTTCAGTATGGAAGAGGGGAGGGGATTTGTCTCTAGTACGCCACTGTGGCTGCTCAACGTTTTTTTTTCTCAGCTGGTGGCTCCTTTCAGAGTAGCAGGACCATTCAGTGAACTTTCTTTCGAGACCTGCTCAGAATTTTACGTTGCTCGGATAGATTCGATGGAGTCCCTTTGTGATCTTTTGGTTCAGCTCTATTTTTTGTAAGCCCCCTGTGCGACAGTTTTGTGCCCCAGTACAATTCTTCGGGTTCCATGAGGGTGGACAATCACCCCTTTTCACTAGTCGATTTGTCCTGGTAATAGTCATAAGCAGTCATGACCAGGCGCGATACAAACCAATCCAGGGCGGGGACGGCCGAGTGGTTAACCCCCGGCGTCTTTCCGGTCAAATCGTCACATCCCGTTTCGGGGGGGGCGGATACTAACCTCCTCTAAAATCAAAACTAGGCGTCGCAGGAAAACGAAAGAGGTGTCATCGGAAAGCGCTCGACGAGCGGGGTCCGGATCCACCACAAAATAAAAATATCCCACAAAGTGACGTCACTAGGGGGCTAGATTTTCACGACTTTTCACGACTTGCATTATGTTTTTGGATCTGGGGAGTACATTTTGGGGGATATTTGACAAACTAAAAGTATTTGAAATCAGAAAAGGACGGCGCAATCGACCATGGTCCTAAATTTTTTAGCCCCCCAAAATTGTATTTGTTGAAATTTCAAAACTTCGAGTTTTCTTTAATTTTCTTTTCTAATGGGTAGAGCAGACCGAGATACGTTGTTGGAAGTCAACGTGCTCTAATAAAAAAAGCTTACTTTAGCCGGAATCTTCGATTTGAACTCAAATAGGCAAATCATTAATAAGTAGTCAAAAACGGAAAGAAGAAATATTTCTTTCATACATTTTGTTGCATCCATAAAGATAAGCAAACGCTGAAAGTTTCATTAAAATACCTTTATCAGTTAAAACGTGACGGCTGGTTCAACTTTTTTGGAGGTAACCTCTTGACCTTGACTAACTCGTTGAGCGTACATGACCTGGCTTCAAAATTTTGCAAAAGCATGAAAAATTGACATGGGAAAAAGGTATGCCAAATTTTGACGCGCTGCCACGCGCCGTTAGTTCACTATCCGCGAAAAACCTGAGGGGGGGGGGGGGGAGGACATGTGTGAAGATCCCAGAGACGGGACGGGTTAAGGTGTCGGGCTATGGGTACCAAATGTCCCGGGCTCGACACTAGCACCGCTCAGGACATTTTCCAATCCCGCGGCCCACCGGCGAAACTGTGTAGGCGGCGCCATTAGCCGTGAATGGGCATAAAGTGCAACGTGAAAGACCCAATAAACATATAAATAAGAATACTAACCAATCCGCGACCAGAGACCGCTGGTGTATAACTAGGATATGCGTACGTGCACCCACTTGATGCACCTGAAACCTGATGGACGACAAGACAGGGAGACCTCCGACGGCGTACATCCATCGGCGCGCCTGGTACATGTGTGTCTACCAGATCGCTACGTATAAAACAACTCATAGGCATTGTGTTCTGCATGCAGTTCTGGTTGATGCTGATCGAGGAGACCAGTTTGCATGCCGACCGGTGCCCGGGTAACGCGGACCTCACACCGCGCTCCAAGGCACGGTACTGGCTGTCAGTGGCCGTTGTGAAGATGAAAACTCGCAGCGCTTTGGCTGCTCACCAGACTGGATAACAAAAAAAAACGTGTCTGGATGACTAATGGTCCAACAACAAGCTCCGTCAAAGTTCCGTTTACCAAGAAACTGTCTCACAACCGATTTTATGATGGCCCGCTTTTTCTATTTCGACGACAACCACCCAAAACCCACAGACGGATCGAGAATGTACCAAGTGCAGCGTCTGATTGTTTTTTCTTCTTCACAATATCTTTATACCCTTGTTGTACTCGATGTTGGATGAGGCACTGATGCCACGTGAAGGGTGAATGAGCTTCAAGACCCACAACCCTACGTAGCCGGTTGATCTCTACGCTCTCCAAAACTGGACACCTACTTTGCATAGATATATACAGTGGCGCCGGGCCTAAGCTGGTTGATCAAATTATGTCTTTGACAGATACATACTCGAACAACGGCCATGCTATTTACGTGGATACCTTTTAAACAGCGTCGCCGTCTCCCGACTTCTGAAATTTGACACTGGTGCGTGTGACACCCTCTTCGCCAATCAAGGGCAGCCAAAATATCTCCAAATCGGCCCAGTCCCTCGAATTCGGAGAGGTTTACTCTGTGACTGATGGCAAGTGCCCTGTGTTGTCATAGAGGGACACAAAACGGTGGCCCTCGTCACTGCCGAACATGACGCTGCTGAGACCCCACGTCGAGGCAAAGTCCGGGTAAAACCTTTGTGCGTGGCAACATACAACCGAGGTATGAAGGGTTTTGACCAGCCGGACTAAAACATAGTGTATCGCACTCACATGCGTCAAGGAAGCGGACAAAAAAGATATTTCAATGGATCATACAGGCAGCACTTCGCAACGTGCACGTCATCTACAAGGTAGACAACGTCGGCCACTTCCAACAGCTCGCTTGTCACAGGAAAGTGATTGAAGCAGTCATCGAGATGTGGCTGGGTGACCACGAGTCCCCCGTTGATACAGAGAAAGAAAACACGAGTCAGGACCGTGTAAGGCAGACTTATTAAAATTACGACAGGCACGGGATAGACCAGATATCAGACGAGATGGTACAATATTTGCAAAGAGCTCGTGATGGCATCTTGTCCAATATCAGAGCGCGTGTCAGCACTTTGCGAGTCGAGCTTTCACAAGCTTAGGAAGCACACCAGACGCAGTGAGCAGCGGCGACATACTGTGTAGTTACATACTGCGTACCCATACGCACCCGTGTTTCACTTCATTTCAGACTGCCTTCATTTCAGCGAATCGTATGACGTGAATGATGACTTGGCGTGAGTAAGCAAATGCGATGCAAATAAATTTATGTTTGAAGCTCCCTTATGCGTTTCTCATAAAGGAATTACGCTGTTGTGTTCAGAATATATGCCTACCCTTACCATGACTTGAAACATAGACATACAGCAGTATGATCAGTGACAGATTCCGGTAATTCGACTGACAACATGCATATGTGCAGATTATAATAGACCGTATATATATATATATATATATATATATATATATATATATTTATATATACAAATGCACACAAAGTGTATTATAGTGTGCTTATATCCATGTCGTCAGTCGAATTACCGGAATCTGTCACTGATAATGCTGCCGTATGCCTATGTTTCAAGGTGGCAATTAAAGGTGGCAAACCTTTCTGTGTCGATCACCACGCAGGTAAGGATCGATATTATCACGGCTCAGGCGACCAGTTTCGTGGTTCTAATTGACGCCCTGGGGCGTAGTTCAACGTAATCGCGAGCGGCCCTCCTGGAAGCCTTATTTCCCCGCCAGTAGACCAGAGATCAGAAGCCGTTTCAGCTGCTCCTGTGGATGGACTCAGAACTGGGTACAGCAGAAGATGCCCCACACGTCCGTGAACTGTTGAAAGCTAGTTCTTCAGCGGCTGCCGCAGGCAGCATGAGCGTCATTATCGTTGCTACCAGAGGAAGCTCTTCTGAGCCAGCTGGCCACCGCAGCTGACATACTCTTGGAAGCCCCGGCTTCAAGCCTGGCGTCAGCAATGGCGGCAGGATACTCAGCAGAATAGACGGTATCAGTCGGCGCAGTGTTTCGGGACACCAAGACGCTGGCAACATCACAGGGCAGTCGCGACGTTAACGGTGGCGGTCAGTCGCCTGGAACCCGTCCTGAGTGACAGGTCACTAGAGTGAACGGGCAAATGTCACCAGTCCCATGGCCATCGGCGGAGCCATCAGCGGGGCCATGGGCGCTACCGCTCCGATCACAGCCAGCAATTTTATGCTTTTTCTGCATGCTCATTTTAATTTCATATTGGAGGGAATACATAAATACATTATTGGAGGGACACAATTTTACATTTGAAGGGGGGGGGGCGGCGTTTGCCCCCAAAAGCATACAAAACAATGCCACTGAGTACTTCATGAATAATAACCACGGTCCACATCGATACACATCGATAACTGAATTATGATACCCGAAATACGCTCACACTATCCAAACAACACACAAGAACACGTCCTTGCTCAGAGCTGGCAGACGTAACTGCACTTTACACTCACCGGCCCGAGGCCACTCTGCGGATACAGCTCACGACCGCCTGCATCCTCGCCTCACAAATTCACTGCCGCGTGTACCAGTAGATATTGATCGAATGTTCGTCCACCAAATCGATGACGAGTTGTTTAGCACCTAACTTATAACCGGAGGGACGATGAGGTCGCAGCGGCGGTGATCGATATGCAACCCCGAGCCCAATTTCCAACGCACGAGCTAAAACACTACGGATCGTGGCGGCGAAGATAAGCACGAGGGACGCGCCGCACGGAGGTGAGCCGCCACCCTATCACACACTGCCAACGACGCCGACGCTGCACCCTGCGTTCACCGGGCGGAACTTCCCAGTAAGAGAGGAGCCAGGACATTGGGTGACCGTCGACGGTCTGCCAGACTGCGCGCGCATGTTGATATAAGCTCAGAAGCCGCAGCTTATTCTGCTGATTACAAAAGAAAGAATAAAATGTGTTTGAATGATACATTGAAGATCCTGTGCGCAATAGGATAGCATATGAACATTAAATACTATGAGAAGTGGGGTCGAATTCCAAAGAATTCGACTCAATTTATTTATGGAGTTCTTGTTCACTACAATCAGCCGATGCCTGCCACGAAAGACGATACAAATAATACGCAGCCAAGGCGAATGGTGTAATTGTTTGGAATAATGGATATGTGATGATTTTTTGGATGTATAATACGAGAGTCGACGGATATTTTCAGTGATGCCGAATTCAGTGGCATTACTAGCTTACTTGTATAGCGTAAATGTTGTATTGCCAATTACGAAGAAAGTTCATGAAGTTGACGTGTTCAGACTCAACAAGAGACAAGGAGAGCAATAGCAAAAGCAAACAAAAAGCAAACAAATAAACCAAAGAAAGCAAACAAATGGAAGTTTGGTTAGGCTAAGGTAGTTGAGGTTTTTTTTTAAGTTGGAACTTTTTTGGAAGCAATTAAAAATAATGAACTTTTTTTCTGATGAAGTGGCTCATGTTAGGTTATGTTGGGTCAGGTTTTTTTAATTTGGAGAATTTTCAGACAATATATTTCCTTACAATTTCAAAATGATTTTTTTATTTTTGTTTGTTCTCCAAACAGGCTAAGCAAGGCTAGGTAAGGCTATATTGGATTTGTATTCAATTTTTTAAGCATTTATTTGTATGCTATCCTACCTAAATCCATTTTGGTGTTATTCTGCTCACACCCTGAAAAATAAACATTTATACAGAAAATAAGTGGTATCATCATCTTAGTCACATTGATAAACATTGCATTTGAATGATACATTCAGGGAATTCATAAAATACCTTTTAGCACAAATTTACCCATGATCCTGGAGCTTTAAAAAAAATGTTCATTGTTGCCAAAAATTGTTGGTTATTTTTACATACATCCAATAGGGGACTCCCCACATCAGCAGGCAACCTTTTACATTGATCAATAACTCTTCGACAGAAGACCTATTTTCTCTTAGCTGTCCTACACCTCAGCTTGTGGACTGTGATGAATGTCAAACCAAAATTTGGTAAGTGACTAACATGGTTGTCAAAAATCCAGAGGTGATCAAACAACTGTGATTGCTGTGATAACACATCCCTGGTGTTCAAAGGTGTTCAGATTAGGTTGCATGATAATAGGATGCAGCTTGTCATGCTGACTTCACCAAAAAGAACATGTTTGCACAGTTACCATGAAGCTTGTACAGTTCTGGAACTTCCTTTTTATTTAATGGTGTTATATTACCTGAACTGCTTTTATATCTGGCAATGCCATGCTCCATATACTAAAGCATGTGAATGCTTTATTATCAAGTGCCTACCAACATCTGGTGTTGAAGCCAGTATGCTAAGATGTGACACAGCCTCACCTAAGCAAATCATGCAGGTACTTCCTTACATAAATCCTACTGTTGTTTGATGAAGTAAAATCAATAGATGTATGCTTATGTAATGCCTACATATTTTCAGAAAAGAAATGTATGTTTAACCATGTCTATATCAGAAGCCATAATGCCCAATACTGCTAATGCTTGTTTAATGATTGGAGTGCAAGGTTGCTCAGCATTTAATTTTGCATCACATTCAATATTTAACATAGTTGATGATCTTCAGTTGGTAATTTTATCATGATATGGGTGCTATTATGTTGCTGAGGAGGAACCAGATTTTGTTTGCATTTTGGAGGCATGGGTCAGTGAAGGGTATTTTGGAAACAACTTGCAAGACTATGAGATCCAGGGATACAATATGTTTTCGTGCAATAGGGGTCCAGAAATGAAAGGGGGTGGTGTAATGCTCTATGTGAATAGCTTGTTCAGTTGTCAAAAAGTAGCAGGTGGGGATAAAAATGTGTATGTGGAGTCCATTTAGCTTGATGTAACTGTAGGAAAATTGCAACAGCAATACTCTGAGGATAGAAGCTTTCTACAGATGAGGAACCCTGCCACATTCTCAGCAACTGGAGCTTGATAAGGTGATTTGTGAGGAAATCAGTAGAAACTGTCAGAGGAAGTGCCTTATTCTTGGTGACTAATCTAAAAGGATATGAAAATGTTGGTGTTGACTCCCCATCATGCAAAATGTTTAGGAAATGCCTTGAAGAGGACCTGTTCTTACACCAGTTTGTATCAGAACCTACCAGGCATGACTCATTCTTGGACCTTGTATTTTCGGATTTAAGTGACTTGGTTCAAGACTTAACTGTAGGAGAAACTCTGGGAAGAAGTGACCATAACATAGTTAGATTCAAGGTACATGTTTGAGAGATTATTAGGGATAATTTGGTAAAGGTTCCAAATTTCAACAGAGCAGACTTTAACTGCATGAGAGCGGCTTTAAGTGCCATCAGATGGGAAGACGAATTCTCCAATTTAAATGCCTGTGAAATGTTGGAAAGTTCAAATCTTACTTGAAGGAAATTCAGATTAGACATGTCCCCCAAAAGCAAAGACGCAAAAGAAGGGTAGGAAAGCCAGCAGGGATTACACCCGACTTGATAAAAGCAATTAAGGCTAAAAAACTGCATTTGAAGTTTTTAAAGAAGCTTCAAATGTCCTTAATCTAAAGGTATATCGAAAAGCTAGAGACACTATGAAGCAAAAAACTAGAGCAGCAAAGCGAGGAAAAGAACTGGATTTAGCTACAAACTGTAATGGGGACAGTAAAAAGTCCTTTAGTCTCTACAAGCTGAGTAAAGTTTCTAGCAAAATTGCTCCACTGGAAGTAAACAGGACTACATTGGGTGATGATAGTGAGATGGTTGAGGAGCTGAGCAAGCAGTTTAAATCAGTGTTTACATTGGAAGATAAGACCAATCTGCTGACCGTACACCATAGTTCAGTGACATGTGATCTAATAAATGATGTTGATTTCATTGGTAGTGATGTTGTTTACAATCATATCAGGAAAATAAAGCCAAACAAGGCAGCAGGACCTGGTGAAATTTATGCTAGGGTATTGCGGGAAACCGAAAAGGAACTGGCATTTCCACTTAGTATAATATTTTGTAGATCAGTTTCAGAAAATGAAATTCCAACCGATTGGAAAAGGGCAAATGTAGTTCCTATTATCAAGAAAGGAGAAAGAGGGAAAGTTGAAAACTATAGGCCAGTAAGTCTCACATCCCTAGTTTGCAAGGTACTCGAATCAATTATCAAGGATAAAATAGTTAGTTTTTTGGAAGGTAGCAGATTTATTCAAGATACTCAACATGGGTTTAGAAAAGGACGATCGTGTCTCACAAACCTCTTGGACTTTTTGAACTGCGCCACAGAACAATTTGATCATGGAAATCAGGTTGATGTAACATATCCTGACTTTAGTAAGGCCTTTGACAAGGTACCCCATAAACAGTTAATGATACAGCTTCAGTCCCATGGTATTGCAGGTAGCTTCTTAAAATGGATAGAGTTGTGGCTTTCAGATAGACAGCAAAGAATGATGCTAAATGGTACAAAGTTATCATGGCAAAATGTTCTTAGTGGAGTCCCCCAGGGGTCAGTACTGGGGCCACTACTGTTCATTATATTTGTAAATAGCATTGAAAGTGGCCTAAGCAGTAAAGTTGGGAAATTTGCGGATGATTTGAAGGTTTTTAGGGCAATAACAGGTCAAGATGAGCATATCTCGCTGCAAAAAGACTTAGACGAACTTGTGAAGTGGTCCGAAGAATGGCAAATAAAATTTAATTTTGATAAGTGCAAGATCATGCATGTAGGTAAACAGCATATGAAGGCGCCATACTTGATGGGTGGCGAAGTGCTATCAGTGACTCAACAGGAAAAGGATTTAGGTGTTATTCTAAACACAAAATTGGGGCCATCAGAACAGACCAAGGAAGCCAGGAAGAAGGCACTGAGAATGCTCGCGGCAATAAATAGGAATGTATCATACAGAAGTGAGAAAGTGATCAGGAAGCTTTACTGTGCATATGTCAGGCCACATTTGGAATACTGCATCCAAGCTTGGTCTCCTAGCTATGAAAAAGATTGTTGGCTTTTAAAGAGAGTGCAAAAGAGGGCTACAAGAATGGTTAATGGCATAAGCAACCTGGCATGTGAGGAAAGATTGAAGAAATTGAATATGTTTTCACTTAGATATAGAAGGCTGAGAGATCTCATCGAAGTCTTTAAATTTGTCCATGGTCTGGAGAGGGGATATCTTGGGGAAATGTTTGAATTGAACAGAAATGATGCAATTAGAGGTCATAAATTCAAAATTAAAGTTAACCACAGCACAACAAGGTTGAGGCAGACTTTCCTCACCAATAGGGTAGTAGAACACTGGAAGCAGCTGCCAGAAAACATTGTCAGTAGCAGCACATTGA